>CABFOV010000018.1:371610-384050 GCA_902141375.1 Timema poppense | reverse complement strand
TTTTTTTTTTTCTCTCGCTTCCCCAGAATTCGCTGTTGCGAGCACACATCAAATCAAGTGATGACTGCGTCTAGTGCCGCTAGTCTGCGCGGTAGTTAGGTATGGTAGCGCTCGTCGCGAGTACTTGTAGAACTTTCGCCCGACTAGAATAGTAGAACTCCCTGTGCCCCATACTTCCCCACATTCGTTCGCCGGGTTTAAATTAGTGAAGCGCTCTTTATAGTAGTTAGCTATTCAAACAAAACAGAACACGTATTTATTTAACAAGTGCCTGAACGGCTGAGAATCGATTCCAGGGCTGTGTGGTCCAATATTTTGAAAAATATATATAGTTAAATCATAATAAGGGATACAATTTATTAAAAACTATTACAACGCAAAATTTGTCGGCGGGTTTCGCGCTAATCCTTTTAAAAGAGTGGTTTTAATAGTTCACTTTTGACGGGAGTCCAACATTTCGAAGGAAACGGTTCCAATTTTAGGTGAGTTATAAATTGATATACTGGGAATTGACACATTAATTAAATATGCACTCTTATGCGATATATATTTTCTTGAATGTAAATTAGTGATAGGTTTTTTATTGTGTAGTAGTACAATTATAGTTTTAATTGAACATGTAGATTTTTTTTAAACAGCGCTATGCATTTTAAGATATTTTTATTCACATTCGTTGTATGTATATTATCATTATTATGTGTTTATAAAAAGTTGTCCTATATGTAATAAGATCGTGACTTGATTTGCGTGTTTATTTAGTAAAACAATTTCTTATTCATGCGTTAGTCCATAGACTTAGGTCATAGTACAAAAGAGTTTGTGCTAACTTTTAAGGTTTAAGTTAGATTGATATAATGTTTCTTTGCAATAATTCCACAATAAAGAGGTACATAAAAAGGTGGGAACTACCATAACTGATCACATTTGTTTAGCTGATTCAGGAAAGATCAAACTTTGTATGGTCTTCCATACGAACTTTTAGTAACGGATGTAACAAAAACTATCAGTTAATTCGTAATAATTATAATAACTAGTTCTTAAGATGGTTGAAAATGAAAGTTTTGGATATTTGTAAGAAATGATTTTCTCTAATTAAAATGAATAGGGTTAAACCATCGAGTTAGCACTCTTAAACCTTTATTGTGACCTATTAAGAAAATAATAGTTCCGGCAAGAGTTGCGCCTTATTTGGCATAGCTTTAAGTACCCAAATATTTACAAGTTATCATTTCGTCATATTGATACATTTCTACTTACTCAGATAAAGTATTACGATTACGAATTTCTTTTTTAGATTTTGAGATTGAGGTTGATATTGGAACTTGACGTTTAATGTACTTCCGAACTGAAAAAAATGATTCTTATATTTTTTATATCTGTACTTGACGCTACGGCCAAAACAGTTCAGTGAATTTCATCCAATCTTGATACTTACATGTTAAATGGTCATTAAAGGTACATTCATGTATTTAATTCTAGCTCTAAAATAAAGTGTAGGTACTCTACTAAAAACTGTTTATTTTTTAATTGAAAACTTTTCGATAAAAGCTCAAGTGATTTTGTTCAAAATGTATTTCTGGATAATGTTATACATATTAAATAAAACTGTAGACTGGGTTTAAAAAAAATATTGATTTAAGTGTTGTTTACTGATGAATGATTTTTAAAGTTCGAAATATTTCGAAAACGTCTTTAACTATTTCGTAAAAATGAATATCTAAGGAGTGCTTTAAATATAAATAACACTTTATCATTTTTTTAAAGTAAAGATTAATTTGAGATTAGTTTATTGAAAAATTACATTTTGAAAATTTGAATTGTTTTGAAAATGGGGTTTGTGATTTTGTTAAAAAATGGGTAAGACGATTGTGTTTAAACAACTAATCAGAATGTATGTTTATTTTTCAAAAAATATGAGTTAATAGTAATGAATCATTTTAAACACTTTTAAGCTTAATAAAATGGCTTTAACAATTTTGTTTGAAAAAAGAAAAAGTTTTTTTCATATGGTTAACAAAATAATGTTTTCTCTAAAAGTAAAATTATTTAAGGGTAGTTCATTGAAAACCAATTTTTGAAAAATTATTTCTTAACCATGATAGACTATTTATTATAGGCCTGTAAGAAAGTATGTGGCACCATATTTTTCTTCTATCTATATTAATAAAATGAAGAGTTTGTGTATCTGTTTGTTATGGGCGCTGTGCAATATCAATGGCACGTAGAGGTCTGACATTTTAAAATTAGTAGCCCCTGTGCACAAACACGTGCACCTCGAAACAGGATTTTTAAATTTGTATTTGAGTTTTTAAATTAATTAAAATCTGTGTCTGAATAAATAAAACAAAAATATTTTTTTCTGTCTGTTTGAATTAAATAAAAACATTGCAAGGGGTAACCACGCAATCTATTACGTGGCTACCACGGGTAATGTGACGTATTTCTGCTAGTTTGTTAATTAAATCATTGTTTTCATTTCTTGTTTTTGTGGACAATTCTAGATATTAATTAAACCATAAACAAAATATTGTTTTAATAATATAGGCTATATTCTAGTTATTACAAGTGACAAAGGAACTCGCAAGGATTTTCACACGGACTAAGGCGTCAAACACCGTCTGATCTGGTTTTCCGATGATGGAGAGTTGAGGTTAGAATACCGGTTGGATGATTTGAGGGTTTTTTCCACCGCAAATGGTTTGTCACTCTCCCGTCACACGAATGCACGTACATTTTATATAAATTCTAACTTCCTTCTTACTCCCCATTCAGACTGTTAACATATTTACACTGATAGGATAGGGCTTATAGTTGTAGAATTAAAAGAAATGTACCCACACTTGTTTGGAAGGAGAGTAGGAAATCATTTAAGACACTTGGCCCTGTCGAGTGCAAGTCTAAAACCTATTTTATGGGATGGTGGGCGGAAGGACGAAAGACGTGGCGTGGTTCCACAACCGACAAAAGTATCCTTGCGCTCCAACAAGAACAGATGTATCATGGAAATTGTAGATGGCGCTAGCTACCGGACAAGTCTTGCGGAAAAATCATACGTTTGGAAATATCAGTTTTCTCGGGAGCGAGTGAAATTTTTATGTTAATACTTTCAACACCCCCTTTTAAGATAATGTATCTATGTTTATTAATTGTTACATTTTATTATTTTTTGCTATGAAGCTGGAAGTTTTTTTAAATTGAAAAATGTCAATTCTATCGATATTTTATCACTGTTAAACCTATATAGGAGGTATGTATATAAAAAGTATGGCTTAATAAACATGTTTATATTTTTGAGTAAGCCATTTCCGAAAAGAAAATTGTAAAACAACAAAAAATTTTGGAGATAGCCGTTTGTTCCCATGGCACTTCATTTCCATGCCAAATTAAAAGGGTCAATCGCCTTAAGGAAAAACTCTCTTCGTACACATAACCGAGAGAGTCTATTTATTAATTAATTACATGGTAATACAATTTATATTAATACAAACATGTTAAAAGTAAAAAAAAAAATATTGAATATTCTAATTATTAAATTTACAAGTTTGTGCTATAAATTAATATTTTACTAGAGACAGAGCAGAAAATCTTGTGCAATGTGCCTCTTAGAGTTTTTATAAATAGCTAAAATAAAACTGAAGTTGTTGCATTGAGATATTAATACAAAAGTAAAGATGTATAAAGTACATAAAAATGAATGTGTCCTATCATTTTACAATGCCACAGTACAACAAATGAAGAGTGGTAACGAACAAAGGAATACTTTTTGTAATAAATACTAACCCAGGTGATAAGCTAAGATATAATTATTATTGTGTTCTTACATTAAAGCTAAATGTGAAACATTGACTACAGGGATACTTTTATATACATGATGAAACTGCTAGGTATACAAATTGTGTTAGTAACTATTACAAAACTATTATAACTTATTATTATTATTATAGATATTATATTTATAAATTTTCAAAAATAAGTTAATATAAGGTTGATTTTAATTCTGGTTTTGATAAATATCTAACATTTAGATTTAATGAGCTCCAAAATTTAGCTCTATTCTACCTAAAGCTTGCTGCCATAAAATTAGTGCTAGCATTTGGCACAATTAGTTTATGAGTGGTTATCTTCCTAGTTGGTAAGCTTTGATTAACATAATTAAAAGCTAGATAAGTTGAAGTATTTATACCAATAATGATATCACACATAAGTATTAGAACCTTATATTTGATTAGCTGTCTCAAATTTTGGAATCCAAGTGATTTAGATAACAGTGTGCTAGGAAATTCGAAAAAGTTATAGCTCTGACGATTTTTTCCCATTAACATTACTAGCAGTTAAGGTACGGCAGAAGGGAGTGCAAGTATTTTTACAGTTTTTATAATATTACTTTTTTGGCCAAAATAAATCAAATATTTCTCCAGTAGCAACATAGAATTTAGTTTTCTGCACATGTTAATATCAACAGATCTTGAATATCTGTTAAGGGTGTCCTGGAATTTTGTCAAAACTGTTTCTCTTTATTTAAATAGTTTTGACAAAATTTCAGGACACCCTTGAAAGATATTCAAGATCTGTTGATATTAGCATGTGCAGAAAACTAAACTCTCTGTTGCTACCGGAGAAATACTTTATTTATTTTGGTCAAAAAGATTCAATTCTATAAAAACTGTAAAAATACTTTCGCTCCCTTCTGCTGCACCTTAATGTACTGTAGGTGAGCCCCCGAATTTCTATTCCATAGGGTAGGTGAGGATATACAAATGTAAAGTACAAATTTCTTACTATCGATACTGGCAAAATATGTCTTAGTTTAGAGAAAATGCCAACACATTTAGAAACATTCTGGCTTAATGAGTTAAAATGTGCGGCTCATTTTAGATTATTTATCATCCAGAATAATGCCTAGGTATTTGACTATTCCTATTTTGTCTTCATTTATTTTTATAACAATATTTCATTTTTCTGTTGTTTGAATTTAATTTAGAACCTCATGTGTTGAGTTTTTATGACATTTAAAGCCAAGTGAATAGCTCAATTAGATAATTATTTATATTTATATTTTCTGATGACCCATCTTTATCAAAACTAATTATGTCAGTGCCATCAGCAAATAAATAGGTAAAGGTCCAAGAAAATCGTAGATAAATATAAGGAATAGAGTAAGACCCAATATAAACCCTTGGGGAACACCACACGATATTGGTCTTCTAGCTTATTTTAATCTATTTATTTGAGCATATTTTACTCATTTCGACAAATGGATTTGAAATAGTTAAAGTATTATACCTCTGATTGTGAATTTTAAAAGGGGTTATCAATTCAGACAACTGTGGCCAACACAATTTTTTTAAACAAATCACTTATATTAGTGAATAGTAGCCATAGAGCGGATAGAAACCCTGCACCTAAGACATTAAATATCTTACCTGGGATGAACCTTATTTGACCTTTAAAAGAGGTTACTATGCCTAATTTCATTTATTAATACGCTAAGACATGTCAGAACATGACATCTGCCACTTGTATCATGGAAATTAAAAACATTAATATTAATTTAACTAGCCCCGGTTTATAAAAATGTTATATCATGTACGTACTATAGTTAAAACTTACTATAATTGAGGTTTTTATTCTAGAATTCCATCGTTTTATTAAAGTTTTACGATCTTCTTAATTTACTAAAAGTTCTCTATCAAAGACGTCGAATATTTTCCAAATCATTTTGTTCATGTCAATTTTAATACAGGTATATTTGTTTTATATGTAAATTCAATTTTTTATCAAATATTTTCCATTTTTGTCAATTGAGATAGTTTTAAGAAAGATTGTTAAGTGGGCTAAAACGTGAAGAGGAGAGGAAATGGGAGCGTGTAGCTTTGGCAAAAATTTAAAATTACGTCAGCTAAAAAATGTTTGGCACCAATGTTCTAGAATAATTTTGTAAATATTCTATATCCATACACACGGAAATATGCTCGTACTCAATTCGTTAGAGGAACTTTAATCGTAATTCTTGCTGATGGAAACGATCGGGAAATGATCAGTAAATTATGCACAACGACACATACGATGTGCATTCACACTGTCATTGTGTCCACATTGTTTTGTGAATAGTTAATGCTACCAACCAAAATAATAATACTTTCAGAAAATGGCTTTGTTTATGTATACATTAATAGATATATTGAAGCAGCTGGAATATTTTTAACTATGAATATATCCATAAAATACTTCCCTTTAACTTTTTTGAAACAAAGCTAATTCGATTTACTTTGTTAAAGACAGAGCAATCATTGTTCAATTTGCTACCCACCTCAGTGGCGTAGTTGGCTAACGCGCTTGTCGTGTTGAGCTTGACTGCTGAGGACGGGGGTATTGAGGTTCGAATCTCGGTCGGGTGAACTGGGGGTGGTTTTTCCTAAATGGTTTTCCACTCTCCCTCCACACAAATGCGGGTTCACTTCCTCTAATTCAACCTTCCCAATTCCTAATCCATTAGAGTAATTAGTACTTAAAGCGTATAACCCGAACGGGTAGTAAGACGCGGTGCTAATTATTATTATTATTATTATTCAATTTGCTAATGTGAGAAAACCTGTGTATTATCTGCGCATGCATTTGTACTTAGTCATATCTGAAAACTATTATCTGCATCGTTACCAAATTACGTACAAGTCTCCATAATAGCTACGTTTTTTGAAAGTAGTCGCTATTATAGTTTGTCGATCACAAGGTAATAGTTGACTTGTAATGAAATCAGTATACTACTAAATTACGTACGGGGATATTACCCACGAGTACGAAGTATAATAATTCCCACTGTGATCCAACCATACATCTCTGGAAGTCACGTGATTGCCTTCAGTTTAGGAACGGGATGATGGGGGGATTGCAAGAGTAGTCCAGTTTGTTCCTTTCTTCTCCCCCTCCTCACCCCTAACTCTACCAGATCAAAAGCAGAACATTCGACAAAGGGGTTGAAAGCGCACCCTTCCTCGACAAGGTAGAAGGGTGCTTTTGTATCTAGCTCCCAAAGTTTTGATTGGGCCCATGTAGAAGGATAGTGTGAATACTCTAACAGCACAATCACAGTGATAAAAATAAATGTATTTTAGTGAGAGTAATAATTCTATTAATATTGATTTTATTTAGGGAACAAGAGCATCTATATGCATATATTTTTAAATACTGCGTCTTACTACGTGTTCAGGCGATACATAAGTATTTTAATAATTGAACCCAAACCGACCAAAAAATGTTAAGCTTATCTAGTGCGGTCTCCGTAGACGAGGAGGTTGGGTTTCTCATCTCAACCAAATAGTACTGATGTCGGTTTTCTTAAATGGCTTCCTACTTTACATTCACGAAAATCCGTAAGCATTTATTCTAAACTCTGCCCTCCTAATTTCTATTCGATTTATATAACTAAATGCGATAGTGAGTTAGACGCGGAAACAAATCAGATCTTTACAGAGTTGGCCTCACTCACGATTAGTGTGGTGGACTTATTTACCAGGCAAACTGAGGCAATGGGAGTTTACTTTGTTGGGCTTTCCATTCATCCTATAAGGTGAACATGATTTAAAACTTGTCTTTTTCATATATTTTTTGTGGATATTTTGTGACATGGCCATTTTGACTAATAAATGAAATAATAAAACAATGTTTAGAAAAAGTGCACATTAACACTTATATGTATATTTTAATATTAATTTACCGTCTCTTTGGCCTAGTGGTAAGGTTTTTCTGTCTACAGATCCAGAGGTCCCAGGTTCGATCCCCAGCGCTTCCACATTTCTTCTGTGAAGCAGTGTGTCCGAAACGGGTTTAACTCAGTCTAGCGAGAACAATATTATTGAGCAATTACTTGAATAAAGTAGCGGATCCGGCTTAGAAAACTGAGATTAACGGCCAGAAGGCTCGATGTGTTGACCACATTACACCTACTATTAGCAAACGTTGGCACTATTTTCGCCAGCATACGGCTGCCACTTAGTCGGTATAGCTTGCTTGCGGGCTGATGCTATGGAGTTTAGAAAAAATAATTTATTAAGTTTAAATTATATGTATAGTTCCATAAATATTTTAATATTCAATTTTAACTTGTGGCACTTGGGCTAGTCGTAGTACGGTGGGAAATGGCTCATTTTACAGATCTCAAACACAGAGACCGGGGTATTTTTTTTTCTAAACTTGCACTCAATTATCTAAAAAGTTTTTCTAATTTCACTCTGTAGAATATGTGACTTTAGGGCCACACCTATCTGGACTTAGATAAAAGCTTTATACGGCGAATGCTATTATTTTCTTAAAATTCCTTCCTAACAGAATCCTACTATTTATTTATCTAATTTATTAAGAAATTACATTTACTGTTCCCATAAAATTATTAGAGTTGAGATAGACATAGAATACTGTGCTCATTTTAAAATTCTTGTCGTGGTGTGAAGGGGGGAAAATACACGTTTTTCTTTAAATTAAACACCGTAAGCTAAACATATATATGCCATTTTTCCTTTTGAAAAGTTTTTTAGCACGATAACCTGCAGTCATCGCTGCAACGACCCACTCTCCTCCACTTTCTTTCCAATTACACCCGGCTGAGATTCTAGCCTCAACCATTGTATTATATTGTGAGCCTGACATCTTAAATCACGTGACCACTGGGACAAGGGTGGTTTTTAACCCCCCCTCCCCCACTCTCGATGTTGTTTACTTTAAATAATTTGTTCTAAGGTGATTCTAAAATAGGATTCTAGGGGCGATGCGATTCTAGAGGGGACTACAGATGAGTTTTTTTTATATACATATATTAATACAATCTATTTTTATATTCATGCACTTAATGTGTATATAGGCCTATATATATGCATATATTTATACTATATATACATACACATACACACATGACCCAATTGGGGCTATCTGCCCCTGAGAGTTCACTTAGATATAATTCCGAATCACTTGTTACCCAATCTACGATAGGAGAAGTGCTGGTGACAGCTAGCAGAATGTTTTTTTAATTCAAACATTGACTGAATGTAACTAGTGTCAATCTATTCGTATATAATAATTATTTTCTTAGTATTACTCTACTTCCAGCCAAGATTTTCAATAAAGAACCTTCTGCTAGCTCTCACTTACTTCATTTGGGATTCGAGTCAAAATTTTCCCTCTTAGGGAGTCAGTCACTGCCAACCAAGCCCCCCCACCTCCCCAATAGATCAGAAGAGATTTGACGTTTCCTGCTGTGACGTCACCGGCTGGTAAACGAGTGGTGCTGCCCCGTCGCACGCGTTTAATCACCTCTCATCTGCAATGTAGATCTTAGCACCCACAGCCACGAGGGAAACTGGGACACACGAGACACTTTTAGTTCCTATATTAACACTGGCATTTGTATTTTGGTTCTCTTTTACACACACTCGGTTTATTTCAGGACACGGCTTAAAAATTATTATTTTATCCTCGAACAGTTATTTTTGTTTACATCAATTTATTACCACTTCAAGCCTGTGGTCTGAATCAGTTATTTTTATTCAAGACATATATCTTCCACTACCGGCTTGCTAGGCCTGCCGTAGCTTCATATGCCTTATAATCCATCTTAAGACTAGGACAGGCACAACATCCAGTACCCGGTTGTTAATTTATCAATGTGAAAGTGTAACCCACATTTATCAAATGATACAATTTTCAGCCATGCTGGGAATCGAACCCGGGACCCTTAGCTCGGTATGCAAACACGCTACTGACTGAGTTAAGGCGTTGGAGTAATCCGAATTTAATAGGAAATAACTTATTTGTTTGACAGTTATAAAAGTTACTAAAACCATTTTAATATATTTTAACGTAAAGTTATGTGGTAAGCAGCTGCTGACACTTTTGATATATATTATCAACCAGTTTTTAATCTTGTCTACAACAAGTGGGTTATAGCAACTTTACCCAACCTAACAAACCCTAACCTTGCTAGACGCATAGAAGGTAAGGTTTTTTTCAGGCTGAATTAACTTTGTAAAATGTTATATTTCTATCAATTAAGCCTATTTAAAAACAAAGAATGTTTATATGAAAAAAAGTGTAATTTAAATAGCCCCCATCCCCACAAAATCCACCTTGCAGCTTAGAGTATTTAATACTGGTATTGACGGTTTCATTCTCTTGAGCATTCTAAAGAACTGGTAATTACTGTCTGAAGTCACGCCCTGCGAGTAAAACTTTTCTTCCAAATGAGAAATAGCTGTTCATTATATTCTGCAACAATAGTAATTGACACATGGAAGGTTACGTTTTGTTGGGTTGGGTTAGTTGTTAAAAGAGTATTGTTCTGTCAGTAAAGTCTATTAAATAAAGGTGAATAAAGTGATAGTGAATTAAAATCGTAAAATTTGTATTAAATAAATGACAAAATGTATTTGTTCACTTTTTTTGGTGACCACTCGGTATTATTGTCACTTGATTTGATCCTTCGCCTACTTTAACACTTACGTATGTCGAGTGAGCTGCGCACCTTGAGACAAACTACAACTCAATTGATCATGCTTGAATACGGGACTGGATAGATAAATACAAACCGTATCCAAGGATTGACGTGACTTAATAAATATACATGTACAGACATACCCTATTAGTGATCTATGAATACTTATTACCATGAAATAATACTAATTATATAGTAGAATTCTATCAATTATGAAAACAAATATAATTGCATTTTCTACTAGTTCTTTCCTAGGTTAATTTAGTTTACAAGTCGTGTACTATCTGCTTTGATAAGCACGTGGACTAAACGTCATGTAGGTCTAATCAATTTAGGTCCAGTGACGGTAAGTTGGAGTTCAAATCCCGTTCGGGGGTGACCTGGTGGTCTAGGGGTAAGGTGTCAGACTTCTGTGCTGGGGGTCCGGGGTTCAATCCTCGGCCCCGGCACAGATTAATCTGATTACCAAACCCTTCCTTCACCTCTGATAAGACATCTTGGGAATGTGGGGAATGCCAGGCTTCCACCGTGGTTCGGATTCCATGTTAAACTGTAGGTCCTTCATTTCATCTCACAATCACCCTACCATTACACATTAGCGTAAGTGCGTATAACCCGAACGGGTAGTAAGACGCGGTGCTAATAATAATAATAATAATAATAAATCTCGTTCGGGACGACAGTACTAAGGATGCTTTTCATAAATGTGACGTGGCACGGGAAAAGGTACCTTATCTTCACTGATCAAATATTTTAGAACAGCTGATAATACTGATTAGGATCAAACTATCATATTTTTAATTATTGCAGCAAACTCTACCTACGCTCTCTTAGAACAACTATAAATAGGTTTCAGTTCATATTCTACTTCATAGACAGCAGAGAAAACATTTTGGTACTTGTCTTTTAATATTGAAAAACTTTAACCCTTGTTTTCTCAAAACACAATTTTTTCAACTTGCGGGTTTCAATTGGCAATAACTTTCTCAATTTTTGGAATATGTTTACACATTTTACTCCACATTATTCAACAATTTATGCTCTATCCAGTGATACCAATAACTCAATATTGACCTGGGTGAAAATAAGACCCCCTTTTCTCGTATCACGTCACAAATTGTTTCTCACTCTACCTTTACATAAATTTGGGTACACTTCATTTAGGTCCAAAATAACCTTATCACACTTTCTATTTTAGGTTTTTAATAACCTCTATGCTTAATAAAAACATATATCTAGATTGAAATTGCATTTAATATACCTCAAATAAAAATGTCCATTCTGCAGGTATTTGTCAGTGGATGCCGTTGAGGGAGATACGTTTAACTGGGTTTCATGGCTGAGGGGTTTTTAGGTGTAAAACCGGGGGAAGAGGAGTGTTTGGAAAGGAAATAAGCCAGGTAAATACAGGGGGGAGGGGGTGCTTTTGTAGAGAAACGACCACAGAGCGAGGCTTTGATTTATATCGGTAACGAGCCCAGAAATATCCTTTTGAAGAGAGGAAAGTATTACAAGCTATTATTTATTTTTCCAACTGTAGGTATTAGAGCCACTTTTAATTGGTTTAATAATACACGATTTCAATGATTTAAAATCTAGTACATTATGAGTATATCCTGTGGCCACTGCTCTAAGTTACACTACATCTAGCAATACACATTTAAGTTTTAAATCCTATATATTTACTAATAAGAAAGCAGAACGAATCCAAACATATATAATATATACCCGTGGAAATGTTGGCACCTCCAGAAGTCAAACTATGGTCCTTTAGAATTATGATTGACCACCCTAACCCCTTAGACTAAGGTGAGGGCTGTTTATATTTAAGCATACATTACAGCCTAAAAGTGTTTGACCCAACTGCATCGGTGAGCACGTGGACTAAATATCAGGTCATTTTTTCGGTGGGGGAAGGCCAGGGTTCGATTCCATCCTAGCGTACTATCTTCTCTCCCCC
>CABFOV010000018.1:312712-361114 GCA_902141375.1 Timema poppense | reverse complement strand
GAGTGGAAAACCATGTAGGAAAACCCTCGTCAGTAAACTCGACCGGCATTCGGACTCCCGATCTACCCTAATTCAGCAATCAAACTTATTGCGAGAGTGACGCCTCAAGCCATTCGACCATCAAACTGGATTTTTGAACTAAATGATTATATAAATACACCCGTGGGGGGGTTCATGGGGTTTAAAGCATCAGGCTTGGAATATTCCGGCTTGTCAGGGATCAGGGAGATTGGGGCTCAAATCCTTGTCAGCTTTACTTAGGTTGTTTTTTCCCTAAATATGTTCCTATTCTCTCACCACACAAATGTGGGCACTTTTAATTTAAATTATACCTTCCTCATCCCTAAGCCAGTTAAGGTAGTTAAAGGCAGACAATCCTGATAAGTATTAGGACGTGGTATGTGAAAAAACAGTATTGAGTTTTATTTCATTTCTTAAGGATGCCCTCGGGAAGAAATTATAGAATATCTCCAAAAGCCTGGAGGGGTGAGAAGTATTATTAGGATGGTTTGGAAAGGGGGTAGTGTTAAAACTGACCAAAGGCGTCACTTGTAATGTTGCGGCGAGCAGCCACAATATTATTAGCCCCTCAGGGTGGTGACCAGGGACAGGGGGTGGGTGAGGACTTCTTCACATAGACACGTCCCAAGGCCACAATCATTGATTTTCTGCCCCAAGAGAGAATACATAAGAAGAGCGTAGTTCCAATAAACGTTAAGATCAACTCTAGCAAGGCCAAGACCAAGGGTCCATGTTGAGGATTTCCTAAATGTCAATTTTAAGGTGGGAGTGTATAGGACGATATAAAAGACCCATGATTTTGACAGTTTTTATAGCAAAGCTTTTTTGGGCCAAAATAAATAAAATATTGCTTCAGTAGAAGCATAGAGTTTAATTTTCTTCATATTTTGATATCAACAGTTCTTTAATATCTGTCATGAGCATAGCGGTATTAGATGATAAACATTTTTAAATGAAAATAAAAAGTTGTCATTACATTTGAGGACACCCTTGACAATTATTCAACAACTGTTGATGTTACCATGTGAAGAAAGTGAAACTCTATGATTTTACTCAAGACATTATTTATTTTGACAAAAAAAAAAGTTTTGTTACAAAAACTGCAAAAACAACTTTTCTCGCCTTCCCTACACTAATACCCTAAATTTTGATCTGTAGCCAACATTTTTGTTTTAGTTATACTCTTCTCATAGCACGCAGCTAACACTAATAATACTCTTTTTTTTAATGATAAAAGCCTATTTGTCTAAGAAAATAATCAAAAATAACATCTTTAAATAAAAACAATACAAAATATTACTCAAATGTAAACAAATGTTTATAGATTTACAACCCTTATATGGACTTATCCCGCTTCGGGGGTCAAATAGTATAAATTAAGGTGTCACTCCCGGCAAAGACTGGACTGCAGATGACGGGAGATCATGATTTGAATCCCAGTTTGGTGTACTGAGGGTGGTTTTTAATCAATGGTTTTGCACCCACCTTCAAGAAAATATTGGTACACTTCCTCTAAATTCAACCATTCTCATTCCTAGCACATTGCTACATGCATGGAAAAACCGAATGACTAGTGAGACGTGGTGCTAAAAAAAAATTATATATAAAAAGTACGGACATAAGGTTGTTTCACAAACCACATCGAATCTCTATAGCGGTAGTCGACGTCGTGGGGGGTTTCTCCAATGAAGCACCGTCGAGGCCAGCGACGCCACCGAGACTCGGATTAACGAATGAAGGATAATCCTGCTCCCTACGACCCCCAGCTCATGGGAAGGATTCTATCTGAAAATTAGACAAATTACTGAAATTATTTTCATATGAGAATACTTCAAGTCATGTGATCTACAGCTGTCTTTTCGTTAGATAATATAAATCATTTAAAATAATAATAATATATAAAATTTTATCAACGATTACTGCAAAAAGAAAGTTTTTGCCTATAAGTTATTTCTTATCAGAATCCTATTCAATGCTGAGAAAACTCGGTAGCGTGGCTGCTTAAGAGCCCCAGGTTCAATTCTATAACCTTACATAAATTAATTAATAGTGTGTTGGGAACAGGTGGGTAGTGGGCAAAAAATTTGTTAGAAAATACTTAAAAGCCAGCCTTAAAAATATTTCAATCATCTTATTTATGATAAATTAAAGATAAAAACAATGGCAATAAGAGATTAACATTTTTCGATCAGATTTTCAGATCGTTAACTCCCATGTGAAGGAGGATGTGTTCATAAATACTTTGACTATAATATTGTAGTATTAACATATCTGGTCTACAGCAAACCCAACAATAGTGAAACATTCAACCACAAAGCGCTATAGTCTATACGTAAGTGTGTAAATAGAACTGGAATATTTGTTATTACTTTGGAAGAACTCATTTAAATAGCTGGAATTTCCTTCCAATAAAAAAATATCTGAACCTTTTTCTAAAACGTAAAATTTTACGTTAAGAATTTAAAAAAATCTATTTTAAAATGGAAAATTTTCTGGCTCACATTTCTAGTCTTGGCAGAAAAATGTATAATTGGTGAAATTCGGAGTTCCCCTTCCAAGGTGATAAAGTAACAGCTGAGGCTAGGGGTGTGGTGTATGTGCTATGTTTAGGGTGGTTAAGTGGAGGATGATTCGCTCGTAGCCCACCAGATACGCGTTGTCTGAGCAGCCTTAAAAGATTTTTTAAAAAAAGGTTCTATATACAGCAACAAGCATATAAATACATTCTTGTAAAACCATACGACGAAAATAATAACTTAATAAAAATACCAGAATCTAACCATGAAAAAAAATACATAGTCATTAAAAATTCACACAATCTCCTTTCAGTGTACTATTCTTTATAGTATTTCCTGAAAACAAATGGCAGTATCACCTAATTAAAAACATATAAAATTTGACAACCTTGGTTTTACATTTTCGGTCTGTTTTGTTATAATATATCGTGCATTGAGGAGGAATAAGATTTCTTTAAAATGTACACACCCCGTAAAAGTATGGTTAAGTGGAGTCGCGGTACAACGTTAGGTTAATAAAATATAAAAATATTTATTTTGAGGTCATTATTGAACAAAAATAGGTGGGTATGTAGGGAACTCCCGAAAAGATCAGTATTTTTTTTTAGTCAAAATAAATCAAATATTTCTTCAGAACAAACATTGAGCTTAACTGTATTCACATGGTAACATCAACATTTGTTGAATATCTGTCAAGGGTGTCTTTGAATTTAATGACAATTTTTTCTCTTCATTTAAAAAGTTTTTCCTCTAATGCCACAATGCTCATGAAAGATATTCAACAACTATTGACATCACTATGTGAAGAAAATCAAATTCTATGTTTCTACTGCAACAATATTTTACTTATTTTGGTCCAAAAATATTTTAATATAAAACTTGCCAAAACACTTACCTTTTCTCGAGTTCTCTACATCCCCACATTAAAATATTATTCTATCCCATTGAAAATATATTGTCGGTGACCTGGTGGTCTAGGGGTAAGGTGTCAGACTTCTATGCTGGCGGCCGGGGTTCAATCCTCGGTCCCGGCACAGATATATCTGATTACTGAACCCTTCCTTCACCTCTGACAAGACATCTTGTGAATGTGGGGAAAGCCAGGCCTCCACCGTGGTTCGGATTCCACGTTAAACTGTAGGTCCTCCATTTCATCTCACAATCACCCTACCATTACACATTAGCGTAAAGTGCGTATAACCCGAGCGGGTAGTAAGACGCGGTGGCTAATAATAATAATAATAATAATAATAATAATATAGAAACTATTTGTAAAAAGTAGCCGCTGACGTTCATATGGTTTGTAGTTGTGTTTTTTGTGATTACTGGAAAATAAACTCTTGCAGTAATTATAGTACGGTTCAAGTACAAGTTATTTTGTAGGCTATGTGATAGTAGCGCATGTGCTTAGAAAGTGCATGCTAAGTACCTGCATTAACACTGTGACCTTACCAATAATTTGAAACCAATCAATCAATACTTGTAGGAAGAGTGGTACCTTGATATTTAAAATAGATATTAAACCTTAATTTATTGTTGAAAAAGACACCTGAAAACGGGAATCTAACTTGGAACCTTTGAATTAGCCCGTGATCCTGGATAGCTCAGTGGTAGAATATTGTCATGCTAAGCCTGAGTTCTATTCCCATATCCAGGTATCATTTTTCAACTAATTTAAATTAATGAGATTGTGGTATCCTCCAAACGGACAGTGCAGTTATAACAATGATTTGCAGCCTGTGTTTTGATATTTATAAGTTATTAAAACTACGTTCATGCATTCATATGTCAAGTCATGTAAAATTCAATATTTACTCTGTTGGTATTTTCAATACCAATAAGATAATCATAACCTGCTTTGATAGTTGAATTGCTTAAGACCCACTTCGACGGCCGTGTGGTCTAAGGTGCTACTCAAGCAGTATACTAGATTGCCGATGACGGGAGGATTGACGTTCGAATCTCGGTTGGGTATACTGAGGGTGATTTTTCCAATCCAGTTTTCCACTCTCCTTCCACGCAAACGCAGGTACATTTCATCTAAATAAAACCGTCCTAAACCCTAAATCCATGAGCGTAATTAGTACAGAAGCGTATAACCCAAACGGGTAGTAAGACATGGTCCTAAAACGTTTTTTCAGGCGTAACTCTCACCATGAACTGAAATGACGATGATAAAGAGGTCGGGGTTTGAATCCCCGTCTGGTGAACTGAAGGTGGTTCTTCCTAAATCTATATCTATTCTCCCTCCACACAAATGTGGGTACACTTAATCTAAATCCAACCTTTCCCATTTCTAGCACACTAGCGTAATTAGAAGATAGGTGTATCACCTGAACGAGAAGTAAGACATAGTGATAAAAAAAAACTAGTAAAGTGGAACCCACATAGGTGAGCACGCTAACTAAGTGCCAAACTCAGCTAGTCTAGTTTGCCGTTGATGCAACCTTATGTTTCGTTGATCGGAGCTAGGATGTACCAAGGGTGGTTTTCCTCAACAGTTTTCTCTTATTTCTCTACGAAAATGCTGATATATTTCCTCTAAATTCTGCCTTATTCGTTCCTTATCAATTAGTGCAAATAAAGGTATACATCCTGGACAGATAGCACGACGCGATGGGGAAAAAAGAGTAAAATGGCATACTTGTTGACCGCAAAGAGAGTGTGTATTTACTAAAATAATCTACCTATCTGGTTTTTATTGTACTAGGAGTGTTACCTACTTGAAGATTGTCGAAAGTTTGATGTGACGTATTATGAGCACGTAGAATCAAGAAGTGTGACATCTTATCCTCCCTTAGTCTCGCGCCTGTTGCAGGGCTACCGAGCGTCCGGGGCGATCGACCGCACCCCTTCAGGCGAATGAAACTTTCCCACAGCCCACGCGTGGATAGTGAATCAGACAACCCTTCCTTCCCTCTCCCTACCCCGATCCTCTTCATACCCTAATACCGAAACACCGGTAGACACGTAGGGATGATAACGAACGTCACTTGACTTGATTAAAGTTACTTTTACTTAGCAACAAAGTTTGTTACATGTGCTTTTAAGATTTATTATTGGCTACACATAACAAAGAAAATAAAGGCGAGTTGAATTACATCACACTTCTAAAATAGTATATTAATCGCCAGAGGATGAAACTTTTAATGCGAAAACATATTACACTCAGAATAATCAGTATTGGGGTGTCAGGGTAGGCAGGATAAGCTCAACTATCCCAAAAGGATTTGAAAAAGGAGAGAAAATACCCATTTACATAGAACAGATTTAAAATTGAAATTTAAATGCTTATTTTTTAAAGCATAGTGACATTTTAGCAAACGCACGAAGCAAATGTATCCGTTCTTTTTGGAAAGTTAAGCTGAAACCTTTCCGCCTAACGTACCCGGAGAATCAGGCCTGCGATGAGCTAGGAGGGTAATGCGCGCGCAACTCTTCATCTCAGCCACTGAAGGCGACCTGTAAGCCGACTATCCTCGACTCGTGAGTGTTACATTCTAGGTATATATATTATGTTTCAAAAGTTTATTTCAGTGTAAAATAATTTAGTTATGTGATTGTGACTTGAGAATTTTATTATTCTATTGAATTGTTTTAAATTTCTTATCAGTAATGTTTTAGCATGTATTACATGTACCGTAGAAATAAATGTGATACGTTGTAGTCATCCACAATTAATCTTTCGATTCAGTTCACTTTTCGTTAAATAATTCAACGTCTTTTGAACAAAAGGTGCATTTAAAACGAAAAATAGCAAGATAAAAATGAGATATTTCACAGAAGGTATAGTAAAGAATAAAAAATTGTATTATTTTTATTATTATTATTAATAGTCTGCCAGTACTGTATTATATAACTTCATAAAAGTCCTATTTTTGACATTGTTAAGTGTGACCCTTTATGAGTGGTCATGACTCGGCTTACCCAAAAATTATCATCACGCTTCGCCACTGAAATTAACCAACACTGATAAAAGTTCACTAAGTGCATTTTATACCACCTATTGAATGGAAGTACTCCAGCTATTCACTCTGTTTGGCTTATGAATGTATGCAAGTTGATCTAAAAAAAATTGCAAGTTAATCAGCCCACAATGATGGTAGCGTGGTATAGGGAGTTGGGCACGTAATTAAAGGTTTTAATCCCTCTCTTGTGCATTGGGCGTCGTTTTCCACCTGTGGGTGATGATTTTGGTTTTTACAGCCCATTTCCGTTGAATGTGGCTAAACTTTTTATAAACTACCCTCCTCTCAACTTTCCCTTGAATAAAGTGTAAATAACCCTCATGCTGAGATGTATAGACTACATAAAGGCAATTAAAGCCCGTATTATTTTTTGACTCAACTATACTAGGATATTGATATGAAGAAACTTTAAAAAGATACAAAGCTGTGTTGTCGTGGTCAAAATTGATATTATTTTACTATACTATTATCATTATTTTATAGGTATTAATATTATATATCTGAAGTGACTTGACGTATCACTATGTTAAAATTGTTTTAGTAAAATTTTCATCTGTTAAAGATGTTTCTTCTTATAGAAGGAGATTTTTTCTGAATATTCAATTATAGATAATGCCTGCAGTATTGAGATATAGTTTATTTAATTTGCACGTTCTAATTTTACGTTTTAAATTTTGATATGAGTTTGAGCAACAATTCTTAATTAATATATATATTTGTAATAATTAATAAGGTTACGGCATTCTAGTAAATTTATATTAAATATAGTTATTTCTTAAACCTTTATGCAATTTAATATTACCCGCTTCGGTGGCCACATGGTCTAAGGAGCTACTCTAGCAATACACCAGACTTCTGAAGGTGGGGAGGTCAGGGTTCGATCTCAGCTGGGTGTGCTGAGTATGCTTTTTCCTAAATGGTTTTCCACTCTCCCTCCAAGCAAATGTTGATATACTTCCTCTAAATTCAACCTACCTAATGCATTAGCATAATTAGTACATAGGCGTATAATCCAAGTGGGTAGTAAGACGTGGTGCTAAAACAAAACAAAACAAACGTAATATTTTGCTCAGGTGATAATTCATATTTCTACCAACCTAGTTATTATGAATTCAACTCAAACTTAGAAATACAATGTATTTTTTTGGATTTGTGTTTGTTCTCTTTCATAATAATGGTAAATTAATTATATGTTTCCTGATTTCTGTATTTGTCCTTCACTAATATCAGCTTGCTGCCATTAAAGCTTGTAGAAATAATAAAATATGTTTCATACACATGTAAATGTGTAAAAAATGAAATGAGAAAAATAAAAAAATTCAGATAAACTATGCTACTACGTTTGATAATATCCATATCGACAAATTATTTACATTCGAATATATTTGAAATTTGAGCTTTAGGGGTAGTTTTAGTGCCAGCATACCATTTTCGATACTTTTAAAAAATAAGTTATTTCAAATAAACTAAGAACTGACTAGAAAGAAGTGGTTGAAATTATGTTACTTCTAAGTCATCAATCTCATCACTCATCACTTACTTTGTTCGGTAAAATGCCTATATCATCCTTCCTCTTTTAATCACTTCCAGTCTTATCTTCTCACTTGCACACTTTCTGTTATCTGCTCCTCCCATCTCTTTCTTAGTATTTATTGTGGTAATTTCCCTACATAATTAATCTCAATCATTTTCTTTAGTGTTCTCTTCTTTTTTCAAGAATATTACAATCAATTGAAATATTTCACTTTGAAGAAAATACGGAAAATCGAGTTTTTAAAGAACATGTTCTTTTTTAAAATAATGGTGTTATAAATGTCAACATAATTTAATATAGGGTGCTAGATCCTATTATTATTATTATTATTATTATTATTATTAGCACCGCGTCTTACTACCCGTTCGGGTTATACGCACTTACGCTAATGTGTAATGGTAGGGTGATTGTGAGATGAAATGGAGGACCTACAGTTTAACGTGGAATCCGAACCACGGTGGAGGTTTGGCATTCCTCACATTCACAAGATGTCTTGTCAGAGGTGAAGGAAGGGTTCGGTAATCAGATAAATCTTTGCCGGAACCGAGGATTGAACCCCGGCCGCCAGCATATAAGTCTGACACCTTACCCTTAGACCGCCAGGTCACCGCTAGATCCTATTAATGTACATCTTTGCCAGTTTTTAAATCATCTTGAATTGTTTTCTATTGAATTTAAATATGAAGAGGAAGGAAGCTTATTCGTTTAAATGAGCCCTTAGCTCGCACATAGTCAATCCAAATGTTCCTTCACTGTGTCCTGATAAAATAATACGGAGCCTCGTTGAGCCTAGTCTTGCAGTAGCCGAGGCCATGCAGGGAGCTCACTTCCCCCTTCCTCTCCCCGTACCACCTAGGTCACCAGGTGTAACGTCGCCAGAACAGCTGCCAAGAGACCTACTATTGTACCTTTCCTGTTCGGCCTTCACGCTACTCAACACGACGAAGACTGAAAAGATAGACCTCCGTAAACTTCTGGTTCTTAACCAGTTCTCCCAACTTTACTGATGACACTCTAATCGGTGGGTGCGTGGACTAAATGCCACGCTTATCTAGTCTGGCTTGCTGGTGACAGGGAGCTCGGAGCTAGGATCTAGGCCGGGTGTATTGAGAGGGTGTTTTCCTATTGGTTCAACACACTATCGCGCCAAATGTTTGACTACAATTCTTCTAAATGATACCATCCTCATATTTAATACACGGTGTGTACCGTAACACGTGGGACAAGAGACACAAAACAGTGAGAAAAGCTCATATAAACATGTGTCCCATTTTACCTGGTTTCAGAGATGATTCATGTTTGTACTCCATTAATGTGGAGCTACTTAACACAATAGGAAGTGCTAAAAATGGCCACCTTCAGCCTGAATGCAGTCGTCGAATCGTAGAATACCGCAATCTTTAATAAATAAATTCCATTGCAATGCTTGCATTCAGGCTGAAGGTGGCCATTTTATAATTTCCTATAATGTTAAACAGCTCTACATTACTGGAGTACAAACATGATAATAACTCGGAAATATGGTAAAATGGGACACATGTTTGTATAAGCTTTTTTAATTGTTTTTGTGTCTCTTGTCCACCGCTGATGTGGGTCTCACATATTACGGTACATGCTGTATAGTATGCATGCAGCACGAACGGCTAAGGGGACGCGATGAAAAAGCTCTGATGAGATAGGGATGAGAAAGATAAAATTTAGAGGAAATATTCTCCAATTTGTCTCCGCTTGCACGGTCGCATCTTTCGCGTCATTCTCTACATAGACTGGATTGCCAATGACAATGAGATCAGGGTTCAAATCAGAACTTTTTTCCCTGAACGGGAAGTAAAACGCGATGCAAATAAAAAACGCAGGGTAAGGAGAGTGGTAAACCACTTAGAAAGAAGCACCCTGAATACACCCAGTCAAGATTTAAACCCTGATTTCCCCATCACCGTGTACTGTTATGAACGGACCTGGGATCTATCGACCTTGACATTACTGGTGGCGGTGAGTGGCGAGGTGTGGCGGACAAACTTTAAATTATACGGTAAGAGCACATTTAGTTTATTAATGATAAAGGTTTCAAAAAGTATTTAACAAAGATTCGTTGTAATACTCTAAGCAGTTTACCTAATATTTCACATAAGTCGTTTTTAGCTCTATCTTTAGGGTTGAATACCACCCTTAATATTTAAGATGGACCCTAGGTTGGTGATGTGAATTATTCTATTTTCACCCAAGGAATAGCTTCGCAAAGTTTGATGCAATGTTTTAGATACACGTATATTTTAACTGATATAAAATTAAAATACCTATAAATTAAATTTAATAATTTTAAGAAGTAAATTTAACACCTAATACTGCTAAATAAAAGTTACTACGTATAAAGTACTCACCCCTTTGTTTAGTTACATCAATTCAAATGTACTTTATTATGAAAATAGGTGATTTAGATTTGAAATCACAGCTATAAATTAGAGAAGGCGTTATCTCCATCTTCAAATAAGAGTTTGTGTGGAAATTATTTTGCTTAGAGTTAGGTGTGTGTGAAGCCCACTTTTTCAATGATAGGTGAACTCTATTAGAATTTACGGAATATTCTTGAAGGTGAGTTGAAGTTCGAATATTTCTTTTAATTGTTTTATAATTGAAAAAATATACCATTGTGGCTATTTATATTAATTTAAAAACTAAAATTACTTGGGAAATGTGTTATTGTACAATTTTGTGTAATATTTAGTATTAATCTGACAAATAAAGTTATTATAACATGCAAGTCACTTACTTTAGATTTATTTACTTGTGAATATTAATTTATAATTTACAAAAGAGCTGAGAATGACTATAATTGAACAAAAAATTGAGTATTTTAGCGGGCGATATTTTTATTGGCGAAGCTTCGGAGTCAGAATTTTTTTCGAAGCGTAGTCGAAGCCAAGCCGAAGTTTTTAAGCTTCGCACACCCTTACAAATATCTACCATCCTATTAAAGATGCGGAGAAACAATAAATATAAATCTAAGCAAACCACCATTATTTATAAAACCACTCCTTTATCTCATATAATACAAATGTATTTAAATTGGTTCTGCCGTGGTCATTGATGTTTAGCATTTACTTGAAACGATAAACAACCAAATTCGAAAAAGTGTTAGTTTGAATACCAAGGTGGAGAGGGGAGGGGATATATAAGGATATAGGGAATTGGTGGTGCTAAAATATGATATTTACGGGGTAGAATAGTTTGGAGCTCATTACTTATATATAACATCAAACAAACCTATTTTTATAAATTCAAGTTCTTGTACAACTTTCACTTAGTCAATAAAGTAAACATATACACAGGCATACATATAATAGAAGCTAATAACGAGCATACTAACTTCATTGTTTAAGTGCCAGTTGTATTGGAGTAATATTTTAGTTTTTTTAATAATTAATATTGTTACTTTTAGCTAAAGCTATTTGATATTACTTTTAAGACACGGTAATAGTTGAGATCTTGAGAATTAAATTTAGACAAAAAAATGAATAGGAAATCTTTTAATAGTTTATCAACTATTACAAACTTCAAGATTAGCTGTAGGAAATACATTTTTATATAATATATTTGTTTTTTTTTTCCCAAACCCATACCATTCATATCATATTTTACCTTAAAGAGGTTACCTGGTGGCCTAAGGGTAAGGTGTCGGACTTCTATGCTGGGGGTCCAGGGCTCAATTCTTGGTCCCGGCACAGATTTATCTGATTGCCAAACCCCTCCTTCACCTCTGACAAGACGTGTATTAATCACAACTTGGGAATGGGAGGAATGCCAGGTCTCCACCGTGGTTCGGATTCCACGTTAACTCTGTAAGTCCTCCATTTCATCTCACAATCCCCCTATCATTACATATTAGCATTAGTGCGTACAACCCGAACGGGTAGTAAGACGAGGTGCTAATAATTATAATAATAATAATAATATTACCAACACCTTAAATAGGTAGGGATGAGGAAGGTAAAATTTAAGTGTAATGTATCCTCATTTATTTGAAGGGAGAGTGGAAAACTATCTATTAAAAACCACCTACTTATATACAGCTGGTATTGGTAGTTGAACATCCACATAACTTGCAAATCAGACCAGAAGAGACTAACGCCTTTGTCCTCACGCTCACTGACGTGGGCTATTCAATGCAGTTAATTTGCCTCTGATACGATTAATTAAAACCTAACATAATATCTGACATATAAATTAGTATATTAATAAACACTATGTTCTCTAATAAAACATTTAGTCTGTACATTGAGTTTAATGAATGACAATTCATATGATTGATACTGTTTCATGTCAGGATCACAGCCGCATTGGAATACATAGGTAAATTGAAATTACCCTTTCACAAGGACGTCTTGAAGCGTCTAGTCGTCAAAATATGGCCCTAACGAGTCTGTAATCAATCAAGATTTAGACTTCTCCCGCAACGATCTCAAATAGGCACCAACAAGATTTTACCTCTAACTTCTCTTCATCAAAACCTCTGTAAGCACGAGGGATAATCTACACACCACCACTCGTTAGGAAATACTGACAGCCTCACTCGACAAGGAAACTCACTCAAACTCAATATAATTGCAAACAAATGTGGTAAATTATTCATTTTTAGAGACAAAGCTTCTTCTGTGCTTACACAGATTTAGAGCTTATCTTGGCCTAAGGTATAAGTACTATCTAATTGGGGATTATCAATAAGTGAGAAAGATTTACAGAGTAATATCTCTCGGATATATTACTAAAAACAACTATTATTACTTTAATGGTTTAGTATTCTTTGAATTAAATAGCACCATTTTTAACTAATAATTCGGTGAACAGTATAGTTAGATCACTCCATGTTTTTAAGTTAAGGAATTTGGATATATTTATCTTTGGATTTGAAATTAGTTTTTACCTTAGCGATGACATTTGACCCAAAATAAATGAATTCTATATTCATTAGTATGCTTATATTATATTAATAGAGAATAATCTTTGCTAACGTGGGCTAAGAAGTCAGTTTCGCAATAGATGTTAATTTAAAAAAACATCAATAAAACAACCAAGGTTCGCTACCTTTTGCTTTTAAGTTATAGTATTAAATTCAAACCTTTGGATAGCAAAATCAAATTTTGAGCGGCTTGAAACAGATAGCCAGATCTATATACTGTACTGATCGCCTCATTGAGAGGTGTCCAGTAACACTAAGTAAGTCTAATTAAAAAGGGGAATGTTTCCTGCCAAGACTGAAAGAGAGCACAAGTAAATAATTAGCATAATAAATAGTTAAATAATCAATAAAAAAGGGAGGTTAATATACTTATTTAATACACGTAATATCCCACGTGATTAATTTAAAATCATAACTCAATTATAAAAGGACTGTATTATTTATTAAACACAAAAAAGGTAATAAAAAAAACATAATAAAAGATCAAGATAAAAAAGATAATAAAAGATTAACAAAGATTAATTTAAAATAAAAGAGAAACAAAGATTAATTTAAAATAAAAGAGAAACTTTTATATCTATTACATTACCGATTTGTTTAAGGCATAAAAAAGATATCTCGTATAGAACAGAGAAAACCAAAAATAGAATTAATTACTACAAAGATGATCATCTTCAAACATTATATTCAATCCCCTGTTCTATTAAATTTTAAACAGCGTGATTTATAGGATGCCGATTGATACGAAACCATAATATAAAAAGAACCAGGCCACGTGGTGGACATTTTCTAAATTACATTAGAAAACCACAAACTACATAATTAAAAATCCGAAACGTAAAAGGTAATTAATTAAACAACATAACTACACGGAAACTTTAACCCATAACCTTAAAAAAGGAATAAACAAAAATAAAAGACTACATATTAATTTATAAAAGCTTCTAGAATAAAATTAAGAAAATAAGAGGAATACAAAATACGTCTCACGTTTTTAGTGTCCAAATAGAGAGTGGCCGAGACACAAAGAAAACTGTCTGAAAGTGGAATCCTGGGATTAGTTTAGCCAATCAGAGATAAGTTTGTTTTCACCGATAACCGAAGGACCAATAATATAATTTTTGAAGACTAAGCATTTTTAAAATAAAAGATATAAAAGAAACATTAAGGTAAAATTATATATCTAAAAAAGGTACAAAGAGATTTAATTACTTAACACATATTTAAATAATAGTTTATAAAAGATTATTAAAACTTCCGTTCTAAATTTTCCTTTAAGACGCCATGTTGTGGAACTACTAATTTAAAGTTTGTCCGCCACACCTCGCCACTCACCGCCACCAGTAATGTCAAGGTCGATAGATCCCAGGTCCGTAATTTTTGAAGACTAAGCATTTTTAAAATAAAGGATATAAAAGAAACATTAAGGTAAAATTATATATCTAAAAAAGGTACAAAGAGATTTAATTACTTAACACATATTTAAATAATAGTTTATAAAAGATTATTAAAACTTCCGTTCTAAATTTTCCTTTAAGACGCCATGTTGTGGAACTACTAATTTAAAGTTTGTCCGCCACACCTCACCACTCACCGCCACCAGTAATGTCAAGGTCGATAGATCCCAGGTCCGTTCATAATTAACAGTACAACCGACAATCCAATCTAATGATAGTGACAGCTTAGGCCATGCAAACACCGATGTGTGTTGTTTTTAAATAGAGGTCATCACGTTACAATAAGTGAAGTGTATCACGTGTTCCTCCATTAGATCATATTACAAGCAAATTCAACGTGGATATTTAGTGCCGCAATTATTCGTTTACTATGTTCAGATTCCATCTGCAGAATTACTGTGGATTCACACGTTCACCTAAAAACTAGCGCAGGACAGAAACTAGGTCACGTGACGCTCTAAGCCAATCACAAGCTTTTCGCCTCATCTTTGGAAGCTGTTCCACTAAAGTTCAACTCATTTCTACTTATCCGCTCTACTTGAGATGATCGGCACAGGGAAATTAAGCACATTTTAGAACTAACCATCTCAAATAAGTGCGCATGCTCATTGGACAACGCATGCGCTATACAGCCAGAAGAAAGCAGACAGCTTAGTTGGTCGTTGTGAGAAGATTTGAAATAACTCGTTAATGTAAAGCGTGTGTATCGATGTATAGGTTTGTGCCATGACATAGCGTTATAATTTGATGACATCCATCGGGGGGGGAAATATATTATGTATATCTACTAGAAAATAAAATATGTTGATAATCAGCTGTTTAAAGTTAGCGTTGCAATACATCATGGGTCAACATACAGTGTGTGAGTTGCTGTGACACTCAAGCAGATTCTGCTTTCTATTTTCGGCGAAGGTGACCTGGCGCTCTAGGGGTAAGGTGTCAGACTTCTATGCTGGTGGCCGGGGTTCAATCCTCGGTCCCAGCACAGATTTATCTGATTACCAAACCCTTCCTTCACCTCTGACAAGACATCTTGTGAATGTGAGGAATGCCAGGCCTCCACCATGGTTCGGATTCCACGTTAAACTGTAGGTCCTCCATTTCATTTCACAATCACCCTACCATTACACATTAGCGTAAGTGTGTACAACCCGAACGGGTAGTAAGACGCGGTGCTAATAATAATAATAAAAATAATAATTATAATAATATTTTCAGTAAGGGTGTGAATCAAGCTTTACTCGCGAATACCAAAATGTCGTGGGCTCCTCTTAAACTTTATTTTATAGTTCCAGTAGACTTCTATTTAAAGTATTGTAACCCTAGTTAGTAATCAGCCCTGCTTGAGCTGCATCTTTGTAAACACTATTTTCCCCACTGTATCTCACTACCCGTTCGGGTTATTTTCATATTATTTAATTTGGTATAAATTATTAAGGTATACCTATATTTTAAAATAAGTGTACACTCATTTAAGTGGAGGAATATTGGGAAAACCCTCGGAAAAAACAGCCTCAATGAATCAGCTGAGATTTGATCTCTGACCTCTCCGTCACTACAACCCAGACTAAATTAATTAACTTTACACTTAGTCCATGTGCCTGATGGTTCGGGTTAGGAACAATTTGTTTTAAAAACAGTTGAAAGTCATTGGATGGATTTTTCTCATGTTGTTACGTTACGTTACGTCTAAGTCACGTGAACGTTAAATAACTTCATCGTTAAGATGTAGTGATCACTGCATTTATAAAAGTAGAGCACCCCCTCGCTAAATGGCACGCATGCGTTATACACATAGTTTCTCGACAGAACAATTTCCATAGGAAGAACCTTTTTTGACAACTAGAAACGATATAAGGTCTACTGTCACATATTAATACTTCACATTATGTAATCTGCAGCTGTCATTATTTTTTTAGCAACGCGTATTACTACCCATTTGGGCTATACGCTTATGTACTAATTATTCCGGTGGTTCTAGGTATTAGGAAGGTTATATTTATATGAAATGAACCTGAATTTTCGTGAAGGAAGAGTGAAAAACGATTTTGGAAAAACCGCCCTCAGTGCATCTGACCGAGATTGGAGCTTCTATTTCCCCGTCGTCAGCAGTCTAGTCTAACACCAGAGTATCGCGTTAGACTATGCCGCCTCCGAAGCGGGTATCTGCCACTGTTGATAGACATTATAAATGCCTATAAAATAACAATACAATTTTCTAAAAGGCCCGTATACAAAATCCTACCATTATCCCTCTTGTCTCCACGCAGACCTAGCCCCTATTTCCGGAAGCGATCGTCAGTCAGGTTAGTTGATTAACCATGAACCATGCTGTAAGTAACGAATCCAGAGCTCTACTTGTAAAGGTTGCAATGCTCATCTTCAATGCATTAAAGTTAATCCTGGAAATGTATTAATGTAAGGAATCACCCGTATTTTATTTCGTCTCGAAAAGCAATCGGAATATTAATGCTAGTTTTCCCGCGCTAGCAGCATGGGTAATCTACCTGAGATATCCCCCTGTGAGCTATACTACAACTGCTACTCCCGCGTATTGCTTGTTCACTTCCACGACACTTGCTTAGGAGGAACCAATCTCTTACTCTCTCACGTGTTGATTACTTTTCTCTTATATGTTGTATCTTAATCTTAATATATTTTAGTTATAGATGGTTCTAACCCTGTATTTAACAAATCCAAATCCTAAATTTTCTTAAGAGCTTCGATTTAGAATTAGAATCCTTGAATCTTTTAAAACGTACAATTTATTTTAGTTAACACCAAAATATTTAAAATTGAATGAAGAAAAACTGTTTCAGGTCGTTCCATTTTTAACTTTTTGTTTTGTTTTAATGTAGCACCACGTCTTACTATCCATTCGGGTTATATACTTAAGTACTAACTACGCTAATGGATTAAGAAATAGGAAGGTTGAATTTAGAGAAAGTGAACCCACATTTGTTTGGAGGTAGAGTGTAAACCCGTTTAAGAAATTCCCCCCAGCTCACCCGACCGAGACTCGAACCTCAATCTCCCCGTCCTTTTCAGTCAAGCTCAACATGACTAGCGCCTTAGCTAACTGCGCCACCGAGGTGGGTATTTAACTTTAATTAAACAGATTTAATTATACAAAAATCAATTAACGATGTATAGTATGATTCTAGTAGGAAGGACCTTTTAAAAAATACATACATATTTTTAGCAGCCAACTTTGACAATCCAACACCTACCAAGTCTGCCTATTGTTCTAAGGGTCCTGGGTTCAATTACCGGCATGGCTGAAAATTTATTATTGATGAAAATATGGGTTTACCCTTTCACCATGATAAATTAACGGTGAGGACTGGATGTTGTGCCTGTCCTAGCTTTAAGTTAGATTATGAGGCAGATGAAGCTATGACAGGCCTAACAAGCAGACAGTGGAAAAATATATGGCTTAGATAAAAAACTGACTCGGGCCACAGGCAGGGAAACAGTAAGAGATGTAAAAAAATAACTTTGACAGTATTTTACTCTGAATTTAGTTTTATTTATAGGTATTGATACTATATGTCAAAAATGACAGCGTATTATCCCATGACTTGACGTATGCATGTATTAAAGTAATTTTAGTTGTTTTTTTTGGATGTCAGAAACTTTCCTTCCAGCCTTCCGTGTTCTTACTGAGAGATGCAAATTTTCATTAGTAAAATTTTCTGGTAAAGATTTCAGATCTCGCAATTACAGGAGGATGATGTGTTGGTTAAGATATTTAAGTATTAACATTATCTGGTCTTCAGTAGCCCCAAAATTAGTGATACATTCAACCACCAAGCACTGGTGACAATACTAGAGTTTAAGAAAAGAACAGCTATAATCACTGTTTTGCTTTATTATAGCTCATTTGATGTTTCTGGTGTTAATGTCCTCGGAATAAATAATTAAACTGAAGTGGAAACCTTAAAACTCCTTAAAACTAGGGAAAGCTCAATTGCATTCGTTCCATTCAAACAGTGGGGAAAATTTTCCGGAATAAAATCTAAAGGAACGATTAGTAGAAAATGGTTCTAAGATTAACAAATCTTCATGGCAAATTTTTCATTTCACAATTATATCAGCCCTGACTACCATGTTATAACTTTTAACTATCGCCTCACTTCTTTACCTTGCCTGAACGAAACCCTTTTGGAGGAGAAATCAGAACAAGAAAAGAGAGGCTGTTTCTCACGCTACCTCGAGATGTTTCTCTATTCTTTACTTCCCCTCATCCCACCACCTCCCCACACTCACTCAATCCTCTTCTGTCATCGCCCACCTGCCCCCTAGCTTCCCATAGGAGCCGTGATAGTAATCTGTGCGCCACCAACACCACCTGCCAGCCGTTGAGATGACTCGCTAGAAAGTAGATCAAACGGAATCAACACGAAAGTCTTGAAGGTCGGTCTGTAGAAGTCGGCGCCAGACTCTGGATACACTGCGTCCATGATTTGCGTCTTACTACCTGTTTGATATGACCATATAACTACAGTAATGGGGTTGGAATTAGAAGGGTATATTTTAGAAGAAATGTATCTTGATCTACGCGAAATAAAAGTGGGAAACCATTTACTAACTTCCTAACCCTCATTACACCTATATGGGATTCGAACCCCAATCTGTACATCATCGGAAATATAGCCTATTGCTATAGTGACGCCTCATACCATGCGACCCCTGATTGGCGCTAGCAATTTATAAAACGACCAGATAGAATGTAAACAAACATGACATAATTTTAATATTGCTTTAGAATGAGCTAAATCAACTTTAAAAAAAATCTAATCGCAATTAACGGAAAAATAGGCGTTTAACTAACGGCAAGGTGATCTATGGAGTGGTTTTCTCATCCTCTCTCCACGCTAATGCATTTAAATCCACATATAGCCCCTATATTAAGTCATTAATCACCCCTGTGTTGAAAGTACAGTTGGTTTACTCTGAAAGATAGAAAGCTTACCTTGTTTGTTTCCTCTACGGTGCAACTGATAAGGTGATAGTTTAGCCTAATAATGTAATACTGTGAGCTTTCACCCCTAAACTTAGTGTATAAATTTAGATTACTTGGTGTAACCTGGTTAGATACCAGATGGTTTCATAAATACATTTGTATGTATTAATGATATATTTGAAAGAAAAACATAGGTTTCGATGGTAGCCAAGCTCTTTTTGGCAGAATGCTTCACACAATAACAGAATACTTAAAAACTCTCGAGTTTGATTACCGGTTGAAACAGGGTTCGAATATTTCCAAACAGTTTTATCCCAAAAGTAGCTGCCCTCACAATATTTGTTTAATTAACTGACCGCGCGTATGTTAAGTACTTTTTTTTTACTTAAACTATGGTCACGTATTTGAAGGCATCAGGCTCACAATAAATTTGATTCCCAGTGACGGGGAGGTCAGCGTTTGACTCTCAGCTAGGTGCACTGGTGGCTTACCTCATGTGATTTATCACAGTGGTTTTTTCCATTTCCTCTTCCCCTTATTTTGAAAATTTTTCTTTTAAAATACCCAAATGATACACACACACAAAATCTGATGAGCAAATACTTTTTTTTAATACTTCGCCACATCTTAGTATCAAATACGTATAGCAAACAATTTGACTGTGTAAGTCAGGCAACATTCTTTAGATCAAAATAAATTAAAACTAATAGTATTAGCATGAAAATACATGAATACAAACCTATCTTCGGTTTCCCATCACATAATAATTCCAATTTTATAATAATTTACATAATATTAGCTAACTCGTCTGAAAATATAATCTCTGTTACAAGGAACTTTATTTTAAAAAATAGCTTTGGTTGAGTGGGGAGAAGGGGTAAAGGACAGTAAATATTCAAGAGCTAGGATCCCAAAACAAGGCAGTGCTACAAACTCTCCTAATGAATTGGAGTAGAGATGTGGCAACAACGCAGTGGGAGTAACCTCAAACCAGAGTATCATGATATAAACGACAGGTGTTGCCCATTCAATGTTCACGTACCTGGCGGGCAACATCTTTGGGTCGGTAGGATGAGAGTGGTAGAGGAGGGGAGAGGGTGAGATGGGAAAGAGGAAATCGTGCTTTGTTTACCAGCCGCCGGCTTCTGGAGGCAATCGACCCTAACCTTAGCCTTTGTAATTAGTTTTATTCCCAGGAAGAAAGGCCTTGTTTAGGTTTTGCTACTAGAGTGTGTGGATAATAGTGTACGTCGAGCTGTGCGTTTGCACTGGTGAACAATATGAAATAGACTTGCGTTTCGCCGTCTTGTAAAATGCCGATCTACGTTGCTTATTAAATACAAATTGACTTAACGTTTATTACTAGAACTTAATCAGTTTAATGAAACAAATAGCCGAAACTATTGTTAATGCATTTTAGTGAGGATAACACCACTTAGATATCATATTCTGAAAATTGAAAAATGACACCTGGACACGGGAATCGAATCCGGGACTTTCGGCTTAGTACGCCAATGCTCTTACCACTGAGCTATCCAGGATTCTTCCCGTGCCCATGGTCATTCTTCACTCAATAGTTTAAGGCAGAGTCTAAGATGGACGTGCGGAAGTCGTCAGCTTATAAACATGTGAATATATAAGATCACAGCCATCAGACAACGCAGCCATTTGCGACTCGGTAGTTGGCATTTTGCAGCCATTAGACAATTATATATAAGTGGTGTTATCCTCACTAAAATGCATTAATAATAGTTTCGGCTATTTGTTTCATTAATATATGCAATCCTGTACAATTATATATATATAATTGTCGAATGGCTGCAAAAATGCCCACTACCGAGTAGCAAATGGCCGCGTTGTCTGTTGGCTGTGATCTTATATAATCGCATGTTTACAAGCTGACGACTTCCACACGTCCATCTTAGACTCTGCCTTAAACTATGAGTGAAGAATGACCATGGGTACGGGATGAATCCTGGATAGCTCAGTGTTAAGAGCATTGGCGTACTAAGCCGAAGGTCCCGGATTCGATTCCCGTGTCCAGGTGTCATTTTTCAATTTTCAGAATATGATATTTAATCTGTTTAATTGAACCTAACTTTAATGCTAACGTGTTTGATATTTGCCAACTGCTGGAGCACACGGACGCGTTGAAGACGTTCGGAAATCTCGCGTGGAAGAAATTATTTTTATTTTAAAATATGTCTCACGCGAAAATTAATCTGAAAATGAACAGAATTTGCCTCATCATTCTCATAAACGGTTTTCAGCCTGTGGCCGGGTCAGTTTAGTAAAATGCCTCCATCTTCCTCTTTAAATTTCTTCCATTATTCTCCTCTCACTTTAAAACTTTCCGTTTTCTGTTTATGTTATTGGAATGTCCTATTGAATTAAAAATATTACATTTAAGTTTTATAGCTTTAAACATTTGTATGCAAGTTTTTTTTCTTATATTGCGTATCACTTACCTGTTCGGGATATATGCATGTATATATCAACCAAGCTAGGATGATGAAGGAAGACTTTATTTGGAAATGTTCTCGAGTTTGTGCAGAGGGAGTGTAAAATAATTTAGATCAAACCACTCTCATTACAGTCAGCCATGATTCAAACCTCGATCTCCCCATCATTGAAAGTCCCTTCTATTGCAAGAGTGGCCCTTTAGACCATTAGACCACAGAGGTGGGTATTTATATGTTACCAGTTTTCAATTCAAACTCTTTTGTAAACATTTTAACTATCTAAAGGAAAGTCTCATGTAGTCGGGGTAACCTACCACCCACACCCCTGTCTATATCCATCACTGGCTTAGTTTAAATTACCATTGTTATTGAATTAAAAAGCTAATTATTCACTATTAAAGACTATCCACATATTTACGTTAATTGTAGAAATTAGATGAACTGTATTTGCCTGAGAGGAGATCAGATTTAGAATCTTAATCGGGTGTACTGAGGATTTTTTCAGAATAGTTTTCTACTCTCCCTCCACGCAAATGCGGTTACACTTCATTGAAATATAACCTTCTTAATCCTTAAAACCATTAACATAATTAGTATACAAGCATATAGCCCGAACAAGTTGTAAGACGCTGTGCTAAAAAAAACTCGGTAACAGGAACAAACTGTATTATCTTAGGGCACAGAATAATTAAAGAGAATTGTATACAAAGCCAATAAATGTATGATTGGTAAAACTGGGGCTTACCCTTTCCACGGTGATTGGTTGACCGCCAGGGAAATCGATGTTGTGTCGGTTCTAGAGCAAAGTTTGAAAATATTGCATTGATATCATCAGTCCAGAACGTGCAATTTAACTACCCTCAAATATAAATATATTTATAAAATTAATTAGAAGCTACTTAATAATAATTCTAGCTGAATTTTTTTATCATTTAACACTATGTTTATTAATAGTGTATCTAAAGAGGTAGATATGAGGAGGGAGGTTAAGAAAGAAGTTCACACGCATTAGTGCTAAGAAAGGATTGGAATACTAGTACTGTATTATAAGTTACATGTTCAGCCCTTCTTCCCGCTATTGTGCATGCCACTAATCTTCGAACCTTTATATCTGTACTCTGTGTGAGACTGACGTCTTATACCATGTGTCTATTCTGTAGGTATAAACTATACCTAATATTACACATGGTAAGATAATCTAACCAAATTAGCTATCAAAGCTTATTTTGGGTTGATATTATTTGAAATATTAACATTCTGTTTCGAACCGGAAATCAAACTTAGGAGTGTCTCATTAGTTTTTCAGCACATGAAGCGTGTCTCCTCAAAGTACTTGACCATCGCTAATGTTCATGTTATTCAAACTATATTAAAATGCATACGAAAATTTCTATGAAATATTCCAGTATGGAACCTATTCACAACAAGGGTTATAGATAAGTGGGCTGTATAAATACCACTTATACATGCTTTCAAATAACACACATTTTTTAAATTAACAGAATCCTCTTTTTATTCTTAGGACACTTATAATAGAGGACAGAACTATACCATTTCTTTGTATATCCCTGAACCAGAATCTAGTTAGGAAACGAAGTACAACCATTCCCCTAATATTTCCTTTTTGTTGGTGAAAACAAATCGATATTTAAACATTTAGAGCTTCTCGACCCCTTCACAGAGGGGAGAAATAAAATGACGTCACTGCCAACTTCCGGTGACATGGCGTGCCCCATCTGACCATAATTACCTGGTAATACTGGAGGGGTAAAACGTATAAAACCAACCCTTTTTATAATGTGAGCCTACTACTGTACTATAGATAGTTGTGTTCTTTGCAAAGTTTTATTTTACGAGCTGGCATACCTTACCGAGATATTATTAAAGTATCACAATACACAATACATTTATATATACACATACACACTATATACATGTTTGTATAGATAAATTGTATGTAAAGAAATAGTCACAATACATTTACACACCAATAATTACTCATACTATTTCTATTAATTTGTATAAATAAAATGTATTAAATGATTTTAGTCAATACAACTGAATTAGGGCTTTTTAGATTATTTTTTTTGTCAATTTCGATTAACACATTTAATAATATTGGTTTGGATCACTCTAAAATATATAAAAAGTCATGGATAAAGGTAGTTTTTCTTTAAAGTAATATATGTAGAGTATCCTTTTATGATTCATCCACGAAGAAACACGCGCTTTTCAGAAATAATGTGAAAAGGATAACACCATTAAAATATATTTTTTATAGAATTTTTCCTGTTAAAAGAACAACTCCGTAATATTTGACAAGGAACGCCAATTCCCTATACCAATAAAAAGCTAGCCTTCACAACACCTGTCGCCAGGACTCTTTCTATTAGTTAGTTTTTACACTGTTGACGAAGGGACCAAGAGGCAAGTGTTATGTCATATATAAGCCGCTTGTGCGTATGTTTAAGGCACAAGCAACACAGTCAGGGACTCACAAATGCACTAGCACTGGCTCTCGCGGTGGCAGTCTAACACAGAATACAATAATGTACGTTAATATCACAAGTGTGTATTGATATCAAGAATTTAATTGGAGTATGGATCAGTAAACAACAGATGTCGTTTGAATAAACCGTGTGAATCAACAGCCATCTATAGTTATCTTTCTTTCATTTTATAACTATGCCGATTTAATTAGTGCTCGACCACGGAGTGATTAACAGCTGGTTAAACGGTATTTATTCCGTATAGTGATGATAGGCGCTCGACCACGGAGCTATAGACAACCTAAATATTATCACAGCAATATTATTATCTGGAATAAATCCGTAGTGTTTAACACAGTTAAATAGATAAGTACAAGTTGTGAACACAATAGTGAACAGTGGAAAAAAAAATCAATGCTCGTGAATTTGTAGAGCATTAAGATTAATGCTAAATAAAAAATATAGTCAACAATTATTTTCAGTTGTCACTCAGTTTCTCAATCTCAGGTGTATCATAAATTGATAATCTTCATCTTGGTTTAAAAAAGTAACTCTGTTAACTAAATTAACATTTTGGCTTTCAGCTTCCCCTTCCTCTTGACTCAGGTCAAACCCATTTTAAGTTTGATTTTTTACTGCATGAATATATTTTTTAAGTATTTGAACAAGAATGTTAACTTAATTTCCTTCACATTCCCCAAACGATTTCTTAATTTTGATTGGACTATACCAAGAATTGAAAAAAAAAATTGCAACTAAGGCTAGCTGTTGCTGCAACCACTGATCGACAAATTTAGCCAGCTCATTTTTAATTGTTTCCCAATCAAACCATGCAGCAGATTCTGTAAAATTAATTGATTCTCCACAAGTCAGTGGAGGTGTGGTACATAACTGCTTACCGAATGAATATGAAAAAAAAGGGCATATTGGCTGATGATCCATAGTATTTATTAGGATAACATTATTACTGATAAAATTCAGTTACTTACAGTTAATTATTTTTGTTTTTTGATTAGATTTCATCCATGGAATTTATGATCACACAAGTTCGCCAAGCAGTGTAGAGGACCTAATGCCATATTCTTACACGTTACAAAATATATATGTACACTGTGTAATTTATATTGTAAGAATTTTATAAGTGTGTTGAATATAAAAATATCTTTAAACATTTTTAAGTTCCTTTTCTTGACACACATCGTGACATATATCAACAGATAAATACCAGGTTAGTTATCATGCTATATATTACGATATATATGTTGATATATATAATCGAATCCTTCTTTTGCGTGGAGAAAAAGTGAAACCATTTATAGAAAAATGCCCCTCAGTAAACTCGGAGGGAGCTCAAACACCGATAACCGTGTCAACAAAATGAGACTGACACCTTTCTTGATGCACGTTCCCAAAAGTGTGGGCAAAGTAACATATGGAAATTCCTACAGACCAATATTTTATTCATAAAATTTCATCCTTTAAAGTATTTCCATAGTAAGCAAGAATAAGATAATATTAAGAAATTTTTAGAATGCCAAAAACTTTATTGTTCCAGTGCTGGCGATCATAGCGCCAACATTTGCGAATAGGGGGTGTCATGTGGTCAGCACAACAAATTCTCCAGCCATTAATATCCGTGTTCTACAGATTTATTTAAGTAGTTCTCATATGCCCACACCAGGTTCAGTTTGACCCCGTTCCAGATCCAATGCTTTGTAGATATTTTTTGGAAGCGTCAGGGATTGAACCCGAGACTTCTGGATTGGCGGCCAAGAACTCTGACCACTAAAACACAGAGGCTAGCAAATAAATAACTATATCATTAATATCAATGGTGTTCGAGTTTGTTCCTTTTTATAAAAGTTTCCATCAAGCTCCGGTATTCCAAACACTTGCTATAATGAATAATTAATTCATTCTTGAGTAATCGTGTATGATCGCGTGCTGACTGCAGCACTCGAAACACGAAGCACTCATTTAGCCGTGCACATCAACATGGCGCTTATTGCTGGAAGTTAAAAGGGTATCTATACAAATGATCAACCTTTGAGAACGTTAACGTTTTATTTTATTTTAAAACTATCAACCTGCGATAGGAGTGCTTTCTACTTTCTTCCCACAGCACCGCTTGGATTGCACGATTACATACAAATTACTCCCTCCCCCCTTGTTTCTTACTACCCATTCGAGCTGTATTTTAACTATCATAGCGCAGAAGATATGATAAAGGTAGAATGTAAAAAATGTACCCCCATTTTCGTGGAGGAAGAGCGGGAAACCATCTAAGGAGAACCATCTCATTAGAACAAGTCTAGAGGTGATCTAGGGTTAAGGTGTCTGACATTTGTGCTGAGGGTCCGGGGTTCAATCCTCGGTCCCGGCACAGATGTATCTGATTTACAAACCCTTCCTTCACCTCTGACAAAACGTGTATTAATCACAACTTGTGAATGTGTGGAATGCCAGGCCTTCACCGTGGTTCGGATTCCACGTTAAACTGTAGGTCCTTAATTTCATCTCACAATCACCCTACCATTACACATTAGCGTAAGTGCGTACAACCCGAACGGGTAGTAAGACATGGTGCTAATAGTAATAATAATAATAACCAGTATAGGTTCAAAACCTAAGCTTCCCATCACCAACAAAATCATACCATACGAAACTGATGTCTTAGTTCATGTGCGCATATTAATTATGTAATGTATGCGCTAAACTACGGGGGGAGGGGGGGAATTAATGAAGGGGGAAATCAGATGGAAAATGTTTGATGATAATTTATCGGTATTCTCCTTGACAGTAAAGAAAATTATTTGGAAAAAATAATTTTTATGTAAAACTTTTGTAGGATCTTCTGCCTCGATCGTAGAAATCCATGGGGTGGATGGGCTTACAACTCTCTCCACCTGAGATTAATTAACCTACCATAGAAACTACAATGGATAGCAGGAGTAGGGGAGTTTTGTTTCGGTTCCATGCTCCACATCAGGAGGGAAATGAATTAATAATAATAATACATCATTTGGTCGGTGTGTTTTGTGTATTGGGATTTCCGGAGCTTAACCCACATATTATTTGGCGAAACTTTACTTCGCATTTAATATAAATACCCTCTTAAAGTCATTGAGCTCAAATATGCTTCGGTGGCCGCAAGTTCTAAAGAGTTACAATCGCAATAAAATGGGCTGCCAGTTCAAATCACAATTGGGTAACCTGAGAATTAATCTTTTCTGACTGGTTTTCCACTCTTCCTCCATGTAGATACGGGTACACTTAATCTAATATCTACCTTCCTCATACCTAACACACTAGTGTGATTCGTTAATATTAGTATAACCGAAACAGTTAGTGAGATATGGTGACAAAATAATAATAAATATAACAATACATTTGTTTTTGTATTTAATATTGAAAACTAGATTTACAAATATGAATAAGATTAATTATTTTTAAGGATCCCCATTTAATTTTTAAATGCCATTAACAAAAGATAAATAAATTAGAAGCCATATAAAACTTAATTTATTAGGCAAGGTGCAATTTAGGACGTAGCTGGATGCATGACATAAAATGTCAACCCGTTTTATTAGCAGACCATAGTTATTTTGTGATGAAGCTATGACAGGCCAGCAGGCCGGTAGTGGATAATATATGACTTGAATAGAAAACTTATCCCGGCCACAGGCTGGAAACAGTAATGGATGTAAAGTGAAGTTATTTTGTGAGAATCACTGCTGACCCAAATCGATAATCGAGTCGTCTAAGATGTCACTCTCACAATAGACTTGATTACAGAAGACGGGGAGAGCTGGGTTCGAATCCCGGTTGCGTGTAGGCACTTACTTGGGAAGGGCGGGGGAGAGGGGGGGTATTCATGGTTTTACACTGTCCCTCCACCAAAATACGTGCACATTTTCTTTAAGTTAAACCTTTATCGAACCCTAATTAACCAACGTAATTAGTACATATGCCTATAACCTTAATATGTAGTAAGGCGCGGTGAATAGAAAATGGTAAATGTTTTAATTGCGCTAATAATAGTACGGGGTGCTAAAATAAAACAGCAACAAAAAATATTTATATTTTCTAAAAGTTTATTTTATTTATATTACTATCAATTTTAACACCAAAAAAAGATGTTTGTACAATCTATTATTATTATTAGCACCGCGTCTTACTACCCGTTCGGGTTATACGCACTTACGCTAATGTGAAATGGTAGGGTGATGGTGAGATGAAATGCAGGACCTACAGTTTAACGTGGGATCCGAACCACGGTGGAGGCCTGACATTCCTCACATTCACAAGATGCCTTGTCAGAGGTGAAGGAAGGGTTTGGTAATCAGATAAATCATTGCCGGGACCGAGGATTGAACCCCGGCCGCCAGCATAGAAGTCTGACACCTTACCCCTAGACCGCCAGGTCACCTGTACAATCTAGAAGTGTATAAATAATATATATATTAAAAGTTTATATAATTATGTATTTTCTAGAAGTCTATAAGTATATCGATATTTTTTATTTTGGCATCAATAAAAGTTTGTATTTTCTAGAAGTTTGTTTCTACCTAAATCGTTCTATTGGTTGATCGGTTTCTAGAGACTTAACTTATAGGGGGCCACTAAAATGACGTCCACTAGACTTCAGCTCGACGGATTCTCTGGCCCACAATCAACACACAGCACGCACTCCAGTGAAATGTAAATTCTAATTAACTTAAAAATCATATTTATAATATAGTTAATAATAATATCATTGGTATTATTCCTTAGGTATTGGTTATTACCTATTAAAAGTGACAGCTGCAAATTAGATGACCCGATGTATGAATATATAAAAATATCTTTATTAATTGAAACTTTCTATCAGAATCTAGATTGTAGCTGACCTTTGTTTTCTTTTAACTAAAACCATGGTTAATAATGCTGGTAATATCGTTAGGTGTAAGTGAACAAACGATAAAATTGCCTGCTTACTACATTTAAAACAAACATTAAAATACGCTCAAGGATTTACAGCTAGGGCTCAAAACGATGCGCCCTCGAATTGCTTTTTAGGGAGCCGTGGAAAGTCTGGTCCTGCATGTGTTACACTCCGTTACCATGACGACCGGGAACACTGTGCGGGGGTGGTTATATTTCACTGGAGTGCGTGCTTTTATTGATTGCAAGCCAGGAAATCCGTCGAGCTCAATTCTAGTGGACGTCCTATTCGACCCATTGGAAAAATAAACTACACTTTTGAAGGGTGGAAAAATTTAGCTTTTCGCCTTCACACATTGGAAGAATATGTCCAAGTTTTATATTGGGCACTCAAAGTGAGGGTTATATTGAGTTACTTCCCAAGTATCACTCCTTGACCGAGTTGCGTCCCGAAGAGGGGACAAATAAAATGTTACTACCACCAGAGTTTCGTCCGAAGGATTAAACAGATACCTTTTTTTATTGCTACCCGAGCTGCGTCCGAAAGAGTGAAACATTAGGTCTAGCTCCCGGCAAAGATTTATCTGATTACCAAACCCTTCCTTCACCTCTGACAAGACATCTTGTGAATGTGAGGAATGCCAGGCCTCCACCGTTGTTCGGATTCCACGTTAAACTGTAGGTCCTTCATTTCATCTCACAATCACCCTACCATTGCACATTAGCGTAAGTGCGTATAACCCGAACAGGTAGTAAGACGCGGTGCTAATAATAATAATAATAATTAGGTCTGGCGCACACTTGTCCTCATCGCATCTGAGTTGATTTCCTTGCCCAGCTCTACCTCCTCTGCTCTAGACCAATAGCAGCCATGGATGTGTCTAGTGAGGAGGACGTTATATCTGTTACCTCTGTGTGCGTTTAACAGTTGCGAGGAAGAACAAATTGAATCGAAAATAATCAGATTTTATGGGGTACTTTGGGATTTATTTTGATTTTAACCCTAGCCCAAAAATTAAGGGTAGTTAACAAATTAGTGATTTTACTGAATGGAATTTTCTTAGAAAATTTATTTAACAATTATGTTTAAAAAAATTACATACCTAAAATTTGTTTGACATGACAAATAGCACTGTGTCATTGCAAATTGCGTGGAGGGAGAGTGGAAAGCCATGTAGGGAAAACCACCCTCAGTATACCCGAGCTGGATATAAGCCCAATCTCCCCGTCTCTGGCAATCTAGATTTCTCATATTAATATTGTAAACACCTGAATGACTTTATGGCTCTAGAAATAGTTAGGTAGGTGAGATGCTGCTGAACGCAGCTCGGTTTGGTGGGGGCAGGACGTAACTTGGTACCTACCTTACATTCCTAATGATCCCAAAACAATTATCTGGACGCAATTCTATTTCTAGGTCCGTAGTGGGCTTTGAATGACTTTCATTCCAACAGTTTTTACATGACACTTTTTTTAATTGATCATCCACATTGTTGGACACACGGATTAAACGTCAAGCTCCACAGTCTGATTTGCTGGATATCTGGTAGATCATGGTTCAAGTCCAGGCCATATCTAATGAGGGTGGTTTTTTTCTAAAATTTTACCACTCTTTTTACCTCTACACACAAATGCTTTGCACATTTTATCTTAATTTTACCATTCACATTCCTACTTCATTAGTATTTTTTAATTTTCTATAGCCCGGATGGATGGATAAATTTGGAGAAAAAGCTTAATTGCATGATGTGACAAAGAGATCGGGCTTCGCATCCCAACTGGGGCCAAGTTTATGTATGGTCTGTTCCTCTCAACTCGTCTGGCATTATCTGTCACAGAAGTGCGGCGTGGGAACAGCCAGTGCCCCCTTCCCCCTCCTAGCTGTTTACCGGACGTGTGGACAAGAGGGGGGGGGGGACGTATACCCAAGACGAGACAAAGACTTGCATTTAATTGGAGTAATTGACCGACATGGGCAGCTTTCACCTCTGACACTCCAATTAAAAGGGCTGTGAGCACTCACTCGGAACTTTTAGTGCTAATGAATCATAACCAAGTTCCTTTGATGAGAAGTAGGGGAAGAGGAGAATGAACTCACTGTCTGCGACTTTCCAGCGTCTGTCTAATTGGGAGTATTCCAGTAGTCGGACACATCCACTTTCAATCAACAAAATACGACACCTTGAGCTCCACTAACATTCTAGTACCATTTAAAAAAAGTATTATATTTTATTTGTGTTATTTAAATGCCAATCGACTCTGTGGTACAGTCGGCTAGAAATCGTATATTTACACAAACACTATTGCACGTGGATAATGTTTGATTAAACATTAATGGAAATAAAGAGTTAACATAAGTTCCTAATATTGAACATTGTTGAAATATTAGGTATTTGGATAAAAACTATATTAAAAATGCCGTTTTTGACCATTTTAAAATGGCTTCACAGACAAGCACTGTGCACAAATCTTCATTCTGTTATAATAGGGACATACAGATAGATATTAATAAGATACGTTGTCGCTTTGTCCCCCATAGTCACCGCGGGAAATTTCGATTAATCATTGAAATACGAATACACTGAACACATTTCTGGCCTATCGTAGGTATGCTCTTTGCCTTTTTACTACCATACCTCGCGTGCACACGGACAAACGCAGATGCGAGACGGGAGCTGATTTGGGCCTGCTATGATTACTGAATTATTTTTAGCATATTATTTTTTGTGGTTAAAATACTGTGTTTTCTAAATTTAACATCATAATTCTAATAAAAACATTATTATAGACACTCCACAAAATTTGCATTGTAAAAAAAAATTTAAGGGCTTTTATAGCAAAAAAAAACACAATAAAAACGCTAATGGGGTGTTTAACAATGAACATATTATGAAAGTTTACCAAGCAGATTTGTTTTAGAATTATTAATTGTAAGTTTCAGAAACCACAATGATTTTCTAATCAAATAAAATGTAAACTTTTCTGAACCTACTAATTACATCAGCACAATAATTACAATGTGACTTAATTTTAGCAGAGACACAGCTTATCTCTTGATAGTCAATTTATCTCTGTGCGGAGGAAATACCCAATTTATCAAATGATCAATTTTTTTAGGCTATGCTGAGAATTGAACTTAGACCCTTAGTTCACTCACTATACCGACTGATATAAAGTGTTGATCCAATATTTCACTTCGTTGATACATTATTATTCTTGGTTTGGTAGCTCATATTCATATTTAATCTTATGATACTTGTTTATTTAACTAAAAGTATGTTCGATATTTGGCCAAAGTTAAATTACACTCTCATTAAATTATATAAATCTCATAAATTAAGAGTCACGAATATGAATATGAATCATAAAAATGAAATAAGAAGAATTAAAAATAAACTCCATGGCGTCAGTCCGCAATCGAGCGATACCGACCAAGTGGCCGACACCGTTAGCGATGATTGTGCAAACATTTCTGAATAGAGGGTGTCATGTGGTCAGCACAACGCATCATCCGGCCATTAATCTCAGTTTTATTGACAGGAATTGCTACTTTTTATTCAAATAACTCCTTACTGTGTCCTTATTAGGTTGAGTTGACCCTGTTCCAGACTCTGCTTCACAGAAAAATCTGAAAAAGCCAGAGGTTGAACCCGGGACGTCTGGATCTGTAAGCAGAAACTTTGACCACTAAACTACAGTCTAGGTCAAGAAGAAATTATCAACAAATTAATATTAATATAAATTAACTAAGATTTCTATCGATGATGGGGAGGTACGTGTTCAAATCCCAGTTGAATAGCCAGAAGTTATTTGTTGGTTTCTCACTACACGTCCACGCTAATTCGAGCACATTTCATATAAATTCTACCATCCTCATCCCTACCACTTTGATGTAATTAATTGTGGATAGTTTGGACGGAGATTAGGAGACGATCTATCTAGAGTGTCACTCTAGTGTTGGACTCTGCCTGCTGAATACGGGTAGATAGATCGGGGCTCATATCCCCGTCGGGTCTTCCGAAGGTGGCTTTGCCTAAATGTATCCCCACCCTCTTTCCATGAAAATGCGTGTAGATCACCTCTAAAATGCTTCCTTTCTCATCCCAACCCCATTAAATTAGTTGTAATCTATGGGTATAACCTGGACAGGTAGTAAGGCGCGGTGATATATAAAAAAATAGGTGATGTACACAAAAATTAATGTTGATGAGAGACAAAGAGTGGTACGAGAGCGTATCCGTTGTGTGTATTCAGAGGTTAAAAAGAAGGATTGATCGTGATTATGAGTCGAGCGGTTTATTAATTAGCCTGTATTAGGAGCTGTCAGATACACACCCGGTGTGCGCACTCGAACGGGACGAGGAATTGAGGACGCGTGTAGCTGTGTGGAGTTCTTCCCGCTTGGCAACTAGACAGCACTTGACAGCCTGTCAACAACCATCGAGTCACCTCCACACAAAAAATTGACATATGATTGATAACTCCAGCGCTATCAGGAAAGAAGAATGAACGTATTTTGTTTTATGTGTAATAATAGAAATAAAATAAAATTGGACTTATTATTTTATTGAAACTCAAGTTTTTTCTTTCATTCAACACTAATATGGATTAGTGTTATAATCATACAATTGACGTTCACTTTCTATACTCATATTTATTTTACGTTTAATAGAATTGTCTTTTTTTTACTAGAATTATTTAAAGTGCACGTCTTACTAACCAAATTGATTAAATCACCCCACGAATTGCCCAACACATTATTAACTCAATGGATAACGCGTATGCCTACGGAGCTAAGGATCATGAGTTCAATTCCAGACACACCAAAAAACTGTATCATTGGAAAAATTGAGGTTTTCTACTGTCACAATGATTAATTAACGGATGGAGAACTGGGGTTATGGTCGGTTGTACACACAATTTGGTTTGTTTATACGTTGCACGCTGATAACATTATTTGGATCAGAATGTTCACGCTGAAAACACTTTAAATCGACTATTTTTTCAAACACGTCTTGCTAATGGTTTGGGCTTGATCACAATAGTTGGGTAGGGTTGAGAAAGGTAAAATTCAGAGGAAATGCATCCGAATTTGCGTGGAGGGAGAGTTGTAAAACATTTAGGAAAGGTGTATCTCAGTAGAGCAGGCCTGGCTATGAGCAGGTATTGTGTCTGTTCTAGGATTGGGCTGTTTGTAAGTGGGTTTAGAAAGTGAAGCTAAGTACCCCTAGTAAAAATACACTTTCCTCGTCGAGAGCGAGACATGTAAGCGTCATACGGCACCCGCTAGAAGTGGCACGAGGTGCAACAAGATGAATGAATCTCACCATCTGCTCTGATGGACAACAGTTTTTTTTCTAAACATATTAAATAAAAGCTCTCCGCTTTCCCATTTATTTATGACTTCTACCCACATTGTTGGTCTAGTTACGGTAGTCACTCTCGTATTATACTGATAAATAGGTGTTCAAATCCCAGTCAGGGGGGCGACGGATGTTCTTCCTAAATGGTTTCCCACTACTCTAAATTCTGCATTTCTAGTTCTTAGCACATAAGAGCAATATTTGCGTATATTCCGAACGGGTAGTAAGACGCGGTGCTAAAAAAACTATTTATTTATAAAGAGCAATATTAATGTGCAAGTGTAGAGCCCGAAAGAGTAGTGAGATGCGGTGAAAAGTAAATAAAACTTTTAAAACTTATTTAATGTGACAATCTCTTCCAATGAAGACTTCCATAGCAACCTAATAAATATGGATGTTTAGAATACGATCTATAGTAATTTGATAGCAGGACAAACCCAATAATCAATAGTAAAATTAACGTATTCATCAGTGCCACCAGGAATCAAACCAGGGCTCCCCAAACATGTGTTTTACCTCTATAACCACTTAGCTATAGAGGCAGGCTAGTTTATAAGGTAGACAGATATTTTGTGTGTGTTCCGTTCCTTGAGCCCCGTACGGGCTATCTGCATGTTAACCCTCCAACCTAGCCTAGTACACCGCACATGAACATCAAAACGTAGCGTCAAAAATTGTTGTTAGGTGGCTTGAACACACAAGCCAACACAATTACTCCCGTTAGACGGTAGTGCTGTAGCTATCACTATCACTACCTTTACCGTTGTAGCTATCACTACCTCTACCTCTACCGTTGTAGCTATCACTACCACTACCTCTACCGTTGTAGCTATCACTACCACTACCTCTACCGTTGTAGCTATCACTACCACTACCTCTACCGTTGTAGCTATCACTACCACTACCTCTACCGTTGTAGCTATCACTACCACTACCTCTACCGTTGTAGCTATCACTACCACTACCTCTACCGTTGTAGCTATCACTACCACTACCTCTACCGTTGTAGCTATCACTACCACTACCTCTACCGTTGTAGCTATCACTACCACTACCTCTACCGTTGTAGCTATCACTACCACTACCTCTACCGTTGTAGCTATCACTACCACTACCTCTACCGTTGTAGCTATCACTACCACTACCTCTACCGTTGTAGCTATCACTACCACTACCTCTACCGTTGTAGCTATCACTACCACTACCTCTACCGTTGTAGCTATCACTACCACTACCTCTACCGTTGTAGCTATCACTACCACTACCTCTACCGTTGTAGCTATCACTACCACTACCTCTACCGTTGTAGCTATCACTACCACTACCTCTACCGTTGTAGCTATCACTACCACTACCTCTACCGTTGTAGCTATCACTACCACTACCTCTACCGTTGTAGCTATCACTACCACTACCTCTACCGTTGTAGCTATCACTACCACTACCTCTACCGTTGTAGCTATCACTACCACTACCTCTACCGTTGTAGCTATCACTACCACTACCTCTACCGTTGTAGCTATCACTACCACTACCTCTACCGTTGTAGCTATCACTACCACTACCTCTACCGTTGTAGCTATCACTACCACTACCTCTACCGTTGTAGCTATCACTACCACTACCTCTACCGTTGTAGCTATCACTACCACTACCTCTACCGTTGTAGCTATCACTACCACTACCTCTACCGTTGTAGCTATCACTACCACTACCTCTACCGTTGTAGCTATCACTACCACTACCTCTACCGTTGTAGCTATCACTACCACTACCTCTACCGTTGTAGCTATCACTACCACTACCTCTACCGTTGTAGCTATCACTACCACTACCTCTACCGTTGTAGCTATCACTACCACTACCTCTACCGTTGTAGCTATCACTACCACTACCTCTACCGTTGTAGCTATCACTACCACTACCTCTACCGTTGTAGCTATCACTACCACTACCTCTACCGTTGTAGCTATCACTACCACTACCTCTACCGTTGTAGCTATCACTACCACTACCTCTACCGTTGTAGCTATCACTACCACTACCTCTACCGTTGTAGCTATCACTACCACTACCTCTACCGTTGTAGCTATCACTACCACTACCTCTACCGTTGTAGCTATCACTACCACTACCTCTACCGTTGTAGCTATCACTACCACTACCTCTACCGTTGTAGCTATCACTACCACTACCTCTACCGTTGTAGCTATCACTACCACTACCTCTACCGTTGTAGCTATCACTACCACTACCTCTACCGTTGTAGCTATCACTACCACTACCTCTACCGTTGTAGCTATCACTACCACTACCTCTACCGTTGTAGCTATCACTACCACTACCTCTACCGTTGTAGCTATTACTACCACCACCTATACCGTTGTAGCTATCACTATCACTACCTCTACCGTTGTAGCTATCACTATCACTACCTCTACCGTTGTAGCTATTACTACCACCACCTCTACCGTTGTAGCTATCACTATCACTACCTCTACCGTTGTAGCTATTACTACCACCACCTCTACCGTTGTAGCTATCACTATCACTACCTCTACCGTTGTAGCTATTACTACCACCACCTGTACCGTTGTAGCTATCACTATCACTACCTCTACCGTTGTAGCTATTACTACCACCACCTGTACCGTTGTAGCTATTACTACCACCACATGTACCATTGTAGATATCACTACCGCTACCATTGTAGATATCACTACCGCTACCATTGTAGATATCACTACCGCTACCATTGTAGATATCACTACCGCTACCATCGTCATAATCACTATCGCTGCCATTGTTGGTGTCATTACCACCAACTGTTACAACCACTACAATTATCACAACTACTACTACTACTACTACTACTACTACTACTACTACTACTACTACTACTACCGCCACCACCGCCACCACCACCACCACCACCACCACCACCACTAGAAGAGGCTAGTTTAAACTCTAGTCGAGATCAAACTAAAAAGGTTACCACACATCTGGCAATCCAATAAAACACAGGGATATTTTTTGTATCTGGAAAACAAACCAGGAAATTACTTAGTTATAATTTCACAAAATTAACCAAAAAAATACTAGAATATTTATGAGTTGGGGACATTAAACTGAAACTTTAAATAGCAGGAATTTGTATTGTTTTTAAGGGTGAACTGAAAAACAAATTAGAATATATTGAATATCCCTCGTTAATTTTCACTCAGAAACATTATATTAAGTGATAACTGTATATATTTACAGTTCTCGACCAAATTTCTCTATCAAGGACAATTCATCCTGTTATAAACAATAATGATATGAACTCACACTAGTCAATTTTATGAAAAGTTATATTTAATTCCTCTAAATTATAGTAAAAAAATAGGATTTCTACTTAATAACCTAAAAAGCCCAGGGATTTTTGTATTTAAATTATAGTAGAAATCCTGAACAAGGATCCTTTATCTCTGAAACCATTCCTCTTAAGGTGGGGATGGAGGGGACGCGATAAAGGTTGAATGTTTTTGCAGTTTTAAGAGCGAAATATTTTTTTGGTCAAAATAAATCAAATGATCAGTAAAAACAGAAGAATTGAATTTTCTACACATGGTGTCCTCAATATTTCTTGAACATCTGTCAAGGGTGTCCTGTAATTCAACGACAACTTTTCTCTCCATTTAAAAAGTGTGTAATCTAATGCTACTATGCTCATGACAAATATTCAACAAATGCTGAAGTCACCATGTGAAGAAAATTAAACTCTATGTTTGTACTGAAGTAATATTTTATTTATGTTGGCCAAACAAGGTTTTGCTATAAAAACTGCAAAAACACTGGCCTTTTCTCACGTTCCCTACATACTTACCTTAACCTTAAGGCCAAAGACGGGTGACCTGGCGGTCTAGGGGTAAGGTGTCAGACTTCTATACTGGCAGCCGGGGTTCAATCCTCGGTCCCGGCAAAGATTTATCTGATTACCAAACCCTTCCTTCACCTCTGACAAGACATCTTGTGAATGTGGGGAATGCCAGGCCTCCACCGTGGTTCGGATTCCACGTTAAACTGTAGGTCCTTCATTTCATCTCACAATCACCCTACCATTACACATTAGCGTATGTGCGTATAGCCCGAACGGGTAGTAAGACGCGGTACTAATAATAATAATAATAACTTAAGGCCAAAGTAATAGGCATCTCTTGGACAACCATTGTGAGATGAAATACGAAACTCATACTTCATCTTCTGAGAAGAGTTTACATCAGAGAGATCAATACGGGATGATTGTATGCCATTAATCACTCTCCTTTCCCCTCTCTTCTGCTCCCCTTTCCCGTACAGTTGTTTCCCTAGGTAGTATATCCTTCCATCCACGAATACATTGCTTTCCATCCTTTAAGGAACACATTAGATTCTAAACAAACTAGATTATTTAGTTTCGTCTTGTTTGAAAATGATTATTTTTGGAGGGAGAAGCTGCATTGCATCCACTCGGAATGGTCTAAATTCAGACATTTCTCAAACAACCCTAATGAAAATCATGCATTATATCCAAAAAGGTTGTATCTACTGCCTTAGTTTTTATTTTATAAGTACAAAAAATGTGACTCACCTTCTAACAGACGTATTAAGAAGTAAACAGGATGAACATAAAATTAACTTGTTACACTTTAATTAGGGTGCAGCAAAACCCCCGTGTTAAGATGAAAAAAAATGTTATCCTACCAGCCCCGTCATTTTTCTTATTTTATTTTCTCAGCCTCTCCATGCATTAATATCTATTTAGTTCATCACTATTATCCTAAAGTAAGAGTCTAGTAAAGCATGAGCCAGTCCAGCACAGGATAGAGAGGGCACGACTAAGGTGGTATGGCTGTGTGAGAAGAATGGAGAGGGAAAGGATGCACAGGAGGATGTTGGATATGAAGGTGGGGGGTGGAGGCTGAGAGGAAGACCAAGGGACAGATGGCTGAAGGGAGTAAAGAGGAGTATGAAGGGGAGAGGCGAGGACTGGGTCAAGGCGGAGGGAAAGAGGTGGTGGGGAGGCTTATATTACAAATACACCATGCCAGGGGCCGGAAGCCATTCAAGATTATTATGATTATGATATTATTTAGTAGAACTGACAAGAATATTTCATATTTGTTTTTGGAAAAACTCTAGTTCACTGGTACGACTCATTTTGGTGTTATGGATCTTTTGAAGTATAAAACGTGTGTCACGATTTCAATTCGGCTTGGTATCCAAGAGCTCTTTGGTTGTATTGGCTTATAGGGTTGAGGCCTGTAGAACAATGTAATCTCATCCTTTCCACAAAATAATGTATAGTTTTGATTGTATCTATTAAGTTTAGTCAATTTTAAACTCATATATACACTTCTGTGTTTGTATAGTTCAATAAACTAGGCTGTGTTGTATTTACCGCAACAATGTCAAATATTTTGAAATATATTTGGTGTGCAACAACAATTTATTACACCGTAACATACTTTCGAATGAAGGAACTAGCTCCCAACAATGGCGTTATACTTGCACTACCTTGTCGCAGTTGGTAATTAGGTAAGGTCTCAAAACCTAACGGAATTGACATGGGGAGTACGGCATTTTTGAAAAGTCAGCAGTGCTTGTGTTTGTTTGTATAGGGGCCCCAGGTTTTATTCCTAGCATAGTCAAATATTTATCATTGGTAAATTGTTGTAATAGGGATTAATTGTCATGTTTTATCTAGTAATAGGTTAGTGTGTAATATATGTTCTGATACAAGCTGTGTGCTCAGAAAGTGTACTTTAGATATTCCAGTTTTTAATTGGTTTTATGGGTATTTATTAATAGGGTACGGGGAGGGTAGAAGACCGGACAATCCACTATTGAAGTAGTAAATATATTTATAATATCTATCGGACTCAAACCGGAATCCCTTAGACCCGTGAACTACCATTCTATCCGCCCATTCATGGATTATTAAACACCACTTTTTGTCGACGCAGCTTACACGTACGTTCCAAATGCTTCTATCTAATCGTTGTTCTAAATATACTCAAAAATGAAAGGCAAAATAAAGTTTATATTTTCCAAATCGATAAATTTTAATTTGACTTGGAATTTCCGGGAAGAAAATGTATTATGGTGCATTAAAATATGAAATGTGTCTTGTTAGATACTAATAATAGAAGATGTATATTGCTCATAATTTGAAATTACAAAATTGATGATTTGTGGGGGTAAATGTAAAGTTGAGGCAATGTTCGATAATGTACCTCAACCATAAAATGGAAAATTGATGGAAACGCTGTATTAATATTATATAATCGGATCACAGTAGGGAAAAAACTCTTCATGAGAGTAATTTATTTTTACTAAATCTTCTTTACTGTATTCGTACGCAAGGGCATGTGTAAATTTTAACATATGGTATGGATTTGGACAGCTATAATATAAATATAGTGAACTTTTTTTAAAGTTAGCTACGATATGTGTATTTTGTATATGCTCTAAAAAGTTTCTTCCAGTAGAGATACAATCTTAGTTATAGTATGAAGAATACATATCGACAAATCGGTGATTTACGGGCCCCTCTAACATAATAATCTGTTAAAAGGAGTGTTATTAATTTTCCAATAGGTAGAACATTTGTTCAAAATAACATTTTGATTGTGAATGTATCTTTGTGACCTGCAGCCTTACAGATTAATTTGTCTCTAAATGAATATGGTTCGATCGGTCGAGATGAATTCTGTATTTGCGTGGTGTGAAAGCAGTTCAAGTTCTTTATTTTCTTACTAAAATGGTAATTATTTTGGCCCTGCAACTCTGTACCCTTCAAAGCTCATTTGATTATACCAAGAAGGTGGGGATAAGGAAGATAGATCTTAGAGGAAGTGTATCCACACTTGAATGGAGAGAGAGGGAGAAACCATTTAGTAAAAACAACACTTGGTAGGCCTACACTTAAAACCGGGATTCGGACCTCAACCTTCTCGTCACTGACAATCAGGGCCGTATTTAAAGCTGTGGAGGCCCCAGGGCTGTAAATAAATTAGATTTTACATTTTTAAATTATCACCTTTTCTTTACAAAATTAACTGTTAAAAGCTTAATGCTTAAGATATTATTTATATAAGTAAATATTGTCATAACAATAACTAAGATTTGCTTAAAACAAAATGTTTACTATATTTTTAATCCGTTTGTTTTTAAGTTAATCTTGAAAAGTACTGAAAATAATGTCAACACTTTTAAAATAAATATTTTTACTGTATTCATTTTTTTTAATGATCCAATTTGACTTTTATAAAATTAGACTATATATATATGGCAACAGTTTGTGGGGGCCCTGATCTGTGGAGTCTCTAGGGCAGAGGTGGCAATACACTCTATCGATCACGAGCACTAGTTTGTTCGATCACCTGGTTGATCGATTAAAAGAGATTGAGAGAAAGAAAATGATTGAGAGGGATTGCAGGTTTTCCTCAAATCAACATTAGAAACATTTTTAACAGACTAATTATGAACGCCCATTCAACAAACTATCTTAAGATTGCGTGGTTTCATGCATCACATTCAAAGTGTTTAATGAGAGATCAAAAAAGTATGGCTGCTCTTGCTATAGAGCATTAACCCCGATCGCCCTCCCTCAAATCCAGGCCTGCTGACAATCCAAACTAGATGAGCTTGAAACGGAGGTTGGGAGTGAAACTGCTAGTTATAAATTGAGTAGTACTAGAATCCATCATGAAAGAGCCTATAGTTGACATAGTTTCTTATTTTTCTCTCACCGCTTCTTACTACCCGTTCGGGCTATATTCTTGGCCTATGTACTAATTACGCTAATGAGTTAGATATGAGGAAGGTAAAATTTAGAGGAAGTGTACACGCATTTATGTGGAGGGAGAATGTAAAACCATTTTGTAAAACCACCCTCAGTACATCTGACTGAGATTTGAACCTCAATCTCCCCGTTATCTGCAGTCCAATCTATTGAGAAAGTAGTTTTTAATGGTTCTTAAGATTACTATATCTAATTTAATATTATTTATTCGCCAAGGGATGCTTTATTCGTGAGTTCGTGACACACAACGCCAATTTTGGTAGCTGATAGCTAAAAAAACACTTAATCAATAATGTTTAGTCTCGTTTACGTAATTTATTTAATACATTTTAGAAGCGTAGATTTAGCACAGTACTAACACATTTGGCACAAGCATACATTTAGTATGATATCCAATCCCCTTGTTTCAAGATTTGGTTAAATGGTCGACTTAGCTATCTTGCGTGAAAGAATAAGTTGAAGAGGTTTAATACTATTTAAGAAATACATCTGCATTTTTTTAGGAAGAATGGAAAAACACCTTTCGTATAGCTAATTGACTATTGATCGTTGTACCCAAGCGAAAAAGTGACAAGTTCCTGATGTGCTCATAACGAGCTACTAGTAGTAGCTGTACATTTTGTTTCTGGAAGAAGTATCGTTCACTCTTCCCTTGTCAATGGGCAATTTGTCTTGACAAGTGAAATCGTATGTAGCCTATTCTAGAAGTGACAAGTGTAGGTTGAAGTGCACATTACTTGCCCTGAAAGAAAGCCGACATATTACACTTCTTCTTCACTCCATGGATTAGGTTATTTGCCTCCAACTTCAAACGATTTCCAGCCATCTCTAATAGATTACTCATATAACACTATGGCCCTAAACAAAAGCTGAGCTATAATGGAAACACGGTTATCTTGCTACATTATTATTATTATTATTATTATTATTATTAGCACCGCATCTTACTACCCGTCCGGGTTATACTCACTTACGCTAATGTGTAATGGTAGGGTGGTTGTGAAATGAAATGGAGGACCTACAGTTTAATGTGGGATCCGAACCACGTTGGAGGCCTGGCAATCTACACATTCACAAGTTGTGATTAATACACGTCTTGCCACAGGTGAAGAAAGAGTTTGGCAATCAGATAAATCTGTGCCGGGACCGAGGATTGAACCCCGGACCCCCAGTACAGAAGTCCGACACCTTACCCCTAGACCACCAGGTCACCTAAGCTTGCTACATTTTATATTCAACAAAGGGTAGGCCTACATGAGTCAAATGACTAGTAACTGATGAACTAAGGGCAAATGACAAGTATTTTGGGTGACAAATTTTCGTTTTTCTCATCTATCTTAGTAAAATGAAGAGTTTGTGTGTCTGTCTGGAATAAGTGTTGCTCGATATAATATATCCCCCGCAAAGGTATAAAATTTAAAAAGTTAGTAGCCCCGTTGCACGGACATGTGCACTTTAAAGTCGGAATTTTAAAATTAGATTTTTTTTAAATTCACTAAAAGCTGCCCCGAAAGAAATCAAATTTGATTTTTGTTCTGTTTATTTGAAACAAATTAAAGCGTTGCCATGGGGTAATCACGCAATGGATTACGTGCTTACCCCGGGCAATGCCGGGTACTTCTGATAGTTTAAAATATAAGTGAATTCACATGTATTTACAAGCCTTGTACTTTTGTGAAACAGACCCCGGGTCTAGAATACCTGGAGGGAGAGAATGAAGCTTTGTGCCCGACAGTACGTCCCATCCCAGGTGTTTGTAGCACCCACCTGGAGCCGCCCACTTTACCGGTCTTGCTAGGATCTCAACCGCGACGGGACCGGAGGGCTCATGGTTCGCAGGACACGCAGGACATCCCTCCCCCCCAGCCTCCAACCTCACTGCAGTACGCGTGCGCGAGATTCCATTCTTAATTTAAAAAGTATTATATTAACATCTGTTATCTTGTTATAAATGACCATCAGAATAAATTATAAAAAATTATAAAACAATAAAGAGTCATAAAAATATTAGTTTTAAAATTATAATTGTTTTATTTTAAAAACACTGGCCCTGGCTACAGGTCTAAGAGTCCCAGGTTCGATTCCCAGCTAGTGCCATGGGCATTTTTCTGGAAAGGGGAATTTTCCCCAACGGCCACCATGGTTTGGTTAGTTAGGCTTAAGTTTGGTTCAATATCACTTCTGGTTTCACCACCTCATATTCACTATCACCATCACCTCATCTCATCGGGACATGGAAATAGCCTTGCGATTAGCACATTGCGGCGCCCCTGGACCACGGTACATTAGTACTGGATAATCATTCAACTACTGGGCTCGAATGATCTATTCCAGACGCCCATTATTATTATTATTATTATTATTATTATATTTTGTAAACCCATGCGAATGAACACACCTTATTACGGTTTTTATGAGATTATCAACTGCCCTTGTTTCTGCTGGTTTGCCATCCTAATTTATGAAAATATGGCAGCTTTTCAGAGGTTTATGTTTTTTTTGTAAAGCATTTTTAAATTGAACCTTAGGTGCCACTTTCACACACAACAAAAACACATCCACACGAATATTTTCTAAAGTTCTTATTTAATTAATGGAAAAACCTTTAAAATCAGAAGCAAATTCAGGTAGGTGCACCAAAAGCGCATCATTGTCTGTAGTCTCTGGACCTCATATGGCAACACCCCAAGGAATGTATATTTATCTGAATTACAATTATCGTGAGTTTCGTTAATTCTCCAACTATCAGCCTAACCCAGCCTAACCTAACCTGACCATTATTGTAGGGAGTACGAGGGTTGTTTATAATATGTGTTTGTCATATTGCCCTGTTACGCATTTTTTTAGCACTTCCGTCTTACTACTCGTTTGGGCTGTGCCAATGTGGTAAGAATGAGTAAGGTTGTATTTAGAATAAATGTACCAGCATTTGCATGGAAGGAAAGTGGTGAAAACAATATAGGAAAACCACCCTTAGTTAACTCGACCGAGAATCGAACCCTGGTCTCCCCGTTATCAGCAGTCTAGTCTATTGCGAGAGTAGCGCCTTGGACCATGCGGCCATAAAGCATGTTATGCTGTTGTTACTTTTTTTTCGTTTACATTTTTGATACATGATCCATAACCTCGTGGGCTTTAGATGATCTCGGTAAACCTCGGTGGTCTTGGGGTAAAGTACTCGCCTCAGGATCTGATGTCTGTGGGTTCAAACCCAGCCGAGCTTGACAGGTTTTCTCCTTGAACGGTCTAGGGGTAAGGTGTCAGACTTCTATGCTGGCAGCCGGAGTTCAATCCTCGGTCCCGGCAAAGATTTATCTGATTACCAAATCCTTCCTTCACCTCTGACAAGACATCTTGTGAATGTGGGGAATGCCAGGCTTCCACCGTGGTTCGGATTCCACGTTAAACTGTAGGTCCTCCATTTCATCTCACAATCACCCTACCATTGCACATTAGCGTAAGTACGTACAACCCGAACGGGTAGTAAAACGCGGTGCTAATAATAATAATAATTTTTTCCTTGAACGATAAACATACGTATCACGACTTCCTTCAGAGGGGAAGTAAGGCCGTCGGTTCCATGTTGATTGTGGCATGTAAAAAAAAACCTTGAATGTATGTAAAAAATAACTTTCACAACAAAATTGGTAAAACTTTCGCTTTCACTCATAGAAAATTCTCGTGTGCTGATATAATCAGTCGACTCAGAAAATACACGTTAAATACCACAAATAAATATTAGAAGATATGTTTTCCGAGCCAGGATAGGTATAAACCTACTTGTAACTGTGTAATATTCTCTCCTGTGTGTTCCTATTTTACCTTCAACACACGCCCTGTCCAAGAAACACTCCACCGTCAAATGGGAATGTTTAGTCATTGGCTGTAGGCTAGTAACATTTTTTTACTGAGGGAAGAAACCATCAAAGATACAGTTTCAACCATTTGTGTCTACCCTAGTGTAAACCTACCTACCATCCCCCGCGGTGAGTTGTTCTCAATAAATAAACGAAGAAGGAAGCTTCAGTAAATAGCCCATAAAAAAAAGCGGCATCGATTGTGCAAAGAAGTAAACAAAAGATGGTAGAAGCTATTTTATGAATCTCTAAAATAAACACAAGGGCCGTGTATTTGTATGTTATATAGAGATCCACTACTACTTCTAGAGCATTAGTTCTACAATAACTAGAGCAGTGGCTCTAAAATATCTAGAGTAGTGGTTCTACAATATATAGGCCAATGACGACCATATCTAGAGCAGTGATTTTACAATATCTAGAGCAGTGACTCTAAAATATATAGATTAGTGGTTCTACAATATAGTAGTGGTTTTACAGTATATAGAGCAGTGGCTCTAAAATATATAGAGTAGTGGTTCTACAATATATAGAGTAGTGGTTATACAATATATAGGGTAGTGGTTATACAATATATAGGGTAGTGGTTATACAATATTGAGCAGTGGTTTTACAATAAGTAGTGGTTGTGGTGGTGGTGGTGATGGTCGTGGTCGTCTTCTGAGACCATACATAGGCACGTGGCTTAAGCCACCAGCATAAATTAGTCTGGTTTGCCGGTACAGAGACGTTTTGGGCTTGAATCCTGGTCACGAGTTATTTTTTCCTTTTTTTTTCTTTCATCACGAAAATGAAAATACATTTCCTTTAATTGTTACTTACTCATGTTTACACTATTACTGTACATATGTGGATAGCCTGGACGGATAGTAATACGGAGAGCATGCGAAAAAAAACTTGTCCTTATATAAACATGGCCCGCTTCAGTGGCCACATTGTCAAAGGCATCACTCTAGTATTAGACTTTACGGCCGATGGCAAAAAGATTGAGGTTCAAACCCCAGTTGTATACAACGAAGTTATTTAAAAATGGATTTCCACTCTTCCTCCATAAAAATGCGAGTAAACTTCCTTTAAATGCAACCTTTTTAATACCTAGCTCAGTAGCGGTATTAGTAAATATGCGTACAGCCTGATCATCGGTAATAAGACGCAGTGTTTGAAAAAAGAAATATGGTGTGTATCCCCTTTTCACTTAATACTTTCACTGGAGCTCATGTGGTTTAAGATGTCAGACTCGCAATAGACTGTATTACCTTGTTATAGACAAACCAAGTTAAGACTATACAGACACCTTATATCAAGCAGCCACTGGTACAGGGTAAAGGCACCCATTAGAATCGGATCACTTCCTTGACCAACTCATGGTGGTATTTTATTTCGTTCAGCATTTGCCCCATTCCTCCCTCTCACTCTCCCTCACTATGTCCGCCGTAAGCCAAGTTTATTTAGACCCCAGCAGAGCAAGCACACGATAGAGCAGAAAGTGCTTATACACTTCACAATACTAATTATTTACGGTTTTAACTAAAATTAAACCTAAATTACCAACATAAGATTGACAATTTTCTAAACAAGTTTGTATTACTTTTTTCTTTAAGCAATGGCTGTCTATAACCTGGTGATATTAACAGGCGCATGCAAAATCCGATCTCACGTGCAGTCCACTTCAAATTGTGTCAAACCCGCCTCGGTGGCGTAGTTGGCTAACGCGCTTGTCGTGTTAAGCTCTACTGCCGAGGACGGGGAGATCGAGGTTCGAATCTCAACCGAGTGAACTGGGGGTATTTTTTCCTATATGGTTTTCCACTCTCCCTCCACGCAAATGCGGGTTCACTTCCTCTAATTAAACCTCCCCAATTCCTAATCCATTAGAGTAATTAATACTTAAAGCGTATAACCCGAACGGTTAGTAAGATGCGGTGCTAAATATTAATAATTAATAAATAAATTGTGTCAATACTTTTTTCCCCATCCTGTGCAATCTATTTTCGTATTGTTTTGAAACTGAACGAGTACGCCTAGGACGTTTGGGTATTGTAGCTTTACTCCCCCTCCTCGCCC
>CABFOV010000018.1:280985-298792 GCA_902141375.1 Timema poppense | reverse complement strand
CCCCCCCTGAAGTTATTGGCTGGCTACGGCCTTGTGGGAGAAGGTAAAGAAGAACCGGGAGCAAGTGCGCAGCTTTGACCCAGGGAAGATAGGTATTAGGTTCGAACACCGGCTAAGCCTACTAGGAGGAAGGGGACGGGAGGGGGTGGTTGATACATTGTCGTTTTCATTGTGAATATGTCTTTCCAGATGAATACGGGTGCAATACTTTACTTATTTTTTCTGCTCATTTCGTGACTTAAAATTAGATTAGGGAGGGCTCAAGTGGCCAGTAAGACGAGTAAAGCTTAGAATAGGCCTTGTGTATGGAAGTAAAAATAAACATGAACCATTGGGCACGCTGACAAAGGCGTAATTTCCGTCTTCTCTGCTTTTCTGGTGATGGAGAGGTTGCAATTAAGCTGAGGGAACTTTTCCTAAGTGATTACCCCCTCCCCTCCAAGGAACGGAGGTGCACTTCCTCTCCTTTCTACTTCCCTCATCCGTGCGAATAGACCGGGCGGGTTGTGAGACGTGAAGCACACACACACTTTAAAGTATTAAGTAAAAAGGACATATTTATTTAAGGAAAAATAATATTTTCAAATCATTTTAATTTGAGGTGTTTTAACGTGCACTTTATGAACGACACACGACTAACAACCTAACTCGAGTATGAAACAAACAAATCAAGCCCCCCAGCTGTTAATTCATCACTGTGCAAAGTGAAGCCCCAATTTTCCCGATGGTAATATCTACAGTCATGTCAATACTTGAACCCGGATTCTTTAACTTAGTATACGGCTATGTTACCGGCTGACTTAAAGTGTCGAGCCAACCTATATTTAAATATTACTAGGATTTTAATGACTTGAGCCTTTGCAATGTATAAATAAATTATGATAAACCAAAATAAACAAATGATGGCTTCAGATTACACCCCTTGGCGCATGGACGGATTAACGTAGATCTAGCTAATTTTAAAACTTTCAGACACGTATCAATAAATGGTGGGGGCTTACTATAACTATTGTTTTCTTTTCTACCGCAGAGATGAGTACCACGGAGGATAAGAGCGAGGACAAGAAGGAGATAGAAGATGAGGAACGAGAGAAGATGTTGAACGAAGAGAACAAGAAGGGCGACGATAAGCAACACCAAGAGACAATGGAAGAGAAGATCCAAGCTGTGAAGAAGGTGGGTGAAGGAGAAGTGGAGAAGATGAAGAAGGCGTTAGAAGAGTCGGAGAAGGAGCAAGGCAAGAAGAAGATACCGATAGGAGGGATCAAGATCCCTGGATTCCTCAGGAGCAAATCGAGGGAGAAATCGAAGGTAATAAATAAAACACTATGCCCCGGACAACCTTTTAATAGTTCTGAAATGCTTTATAAATATTCCAGGCTATCCAAAGAATAAATACGGATATAGATTGAATGTAATCCTATAGGCCCACTTGCGTGTAGTCCTATATTAATGCTGAAAGGTTCTATAAAGAGCCAACATGAAGCTAGATATCGTTTCAACATGTTATTTATTTATTTAAAAAAACCCAAGAATAACATGTTTAAAAACCTTTTCATTAGTTAATTTGAATAAGATTTTGTATACAATTTTTTTATTAATGTAATGTATCAATTTTAATAATACATTGGGGTTGGATACATTTACACACTTTTAACCTCTAACATCAAACGTAACATACGTAAATTTACCTTTCACATTCGAAGCTTTATAAAGCATTACATCCAATTTCAATTATTTTTTTTAAGTTGCAATGAGGATTCTCAAAGGAATTAAATGGATTTATGTTAGATTATTAGTAATGATTTATTATTAATATAACACCCATTAGATATTAATAGTAATTAACATTATTAAATTTCAGCAAATTATGTAATAACTTATTTTCGGGCTGTATAATTAACTTAGGGTCCTTGCGTTGTTACACGTCTCAATAATAATAACAATAATAATAATAATATAATACCTGCTTCAGTGACAACATGGTCTAAGGTTCACTCTCTCGACTGGACTGCCGATGGTTCAAATCCCGTAGGGTGTATTGGGGGTGATTTTTCCTAGATGGTATTCCGTAATCCACGCAAATAAGAATACACTTTACTAAATTCAACTTTCATCGTCCCTAGCCCATTAACTCTATTAGTACATAAACGTATAACCCAAACAGCTAGTAGGATACGGGGATCAAACAAAATTGTATCATTAATAAATTTTGATTTAAATTTCAGCTATAAACATTAAATTTAATACCAAGCTTGCTAACGATTTAAAATAATATGCAGGGATGAGTTGTTTCGCTTAGAGGAAGTACACTCACATTAACGTGAAATGGCTACCCTTGACTCCCCCACCCATTGCACCCGGACAGGATTTGCTCCCCATCTTCCTCGTCACCAACGATCCATCCTAGTGAGAGCTTAACGCCTCAGATCTCGTACAAGTATCACTTACCACCCACGATGACAATTACCCCTTACCAGTGGCAGGTAGGCTACGTGCGCTTCTCATGAGTCATGCATACAGTATTCAGATATCACCAGGTACACTGTGGGACAAACAACTTCAGACACTCCCCTTCTGTTCAATATTCCTGGTAGACCATCTGCCACGGAGTGGGGGGTGGGGGGGAGGGAGTGATTGATGCCAATTATACTATGAAGGTAAGCACACCAACAGTACAGTATTGGGGGAGCTGAAACCCCCCCCAGTCTCCCTCCAACAACCCCACCTTTTGTTCGGACAACATGAACACCTCCGGGGGTGCTAGCGGAAGTTGCGTCACGGCGGGTGGCCATGCGGAAACAGGCCTCGTTTAATCGTATCAACGTGCCTTACCCTGTATCGCAGTCTTCCGTCGTTTTCATTTTTTTATTATTATTATCATCACCGATCTGTATCGCAGTCTTCCGTCGTTTTCATTTTTTTTATTATTATTATCATCACCGACGAAGCACAAGACCGGAATGAAATTTACTCTCGGCGATCTAAAACTGTTCCCATGACCGAGTACTGGGATCGAATCACCATTAGCTTATATTAACCTGCAGTGTCCAGGGTGAATCTGAGGTGTGTGGGGAAGAGTTAAATGGGGCAGTTTTCTCCAAGACCCCGCTTATCGGCCAGGGTCCCAAATACCTGAGCATAATTTTTTCACAACATTAATTATTTATGCTGCGGTCACAACAAACGCGTATAGAAAGCAATGTTTTTGTGTGTTTAAAAAAAAATCCAAATCCGGCCTTAAAGGTCAAATAAATAATAAAAATATAGTTGGATAATGGAATGAAACGTTGATATTTATTTATGCCTTACTATTCATATAATGTTGACTTGAATCAATAAAGCACACCCAATAAGTAAACCATTTAGTGTGAAAAGAGGGAAGGGGGTACAAAGATACATTTTCCCTTGAATTATCTGAAAAACCCCTGTCAATAACTGTACACAAATTAATCATTTCATATATCACCCACAACAGTGGTTACACAGTTCAAGGCAGTAGTTTTCAAACGTTTAGAATCACGTACTACCCCCACCTCATATTTTCAACCCCCCATTATATCTGGGAAAATCTTATGGCAACCCCATCTTTAATATTCCTTTTAATTATTCAAATCTTTATTTGAATTGCCCTCTTTTCATCTTTCGTCATTATCTGTCTTCATAAAGTTACAGTAAAATTGTTTATTGACAAAGCTCACAATAATATTAGAGTATCGGTAATTTATCAATCACTCAAGCACAATTGAAATAAAAAAACACAAAATAAAGGTAGATTATTAAAATGACTACTTGTTAGGAGGTTTAAATACAAACAGGGGCGCTAAGGGCTGTAGGAGAATATCCATGGCTGTGTAAGAGCTATTACTAAAATCGGCGTTGTTCTAAAATAATATATTTCAAGTGTAATGAACTATGAACTGGTTCACCATAAAATGTCTCATGCTCCCCTGTCAAGTAAGTTGCACCCTCCATTTTTAGAAACTCTAGTCTAAGGCTAGGGCCACACGTCGAACGGGAATATCATGGACATCAAACCATATGGATGGTAGCCAACAAAACGTCATTTATCCGCAGTTTATTAATAGTTTAGTAAAGTATTAAATAATACTAGGTCTGTACGTGAACCTTATTGGGGGACTGATCACTTCCTAGTAATCTTATTAGTTGAGTTAGGTACGAATTTTGTGAGGAAGCAGGCCAAGAGTACTAAGCAAGTAATATTGAAAGTGGAAAAATTTCAGGATAAAAGTGTGAGAACGCAATATTCAAGATAGCTGGGTGAAAAATTAAGTGGTGGGAAACTTTAAAATAAATGTATGGTGGAAGGGACAGGTAAAAGAAGCCGTGGGATAAAAGATAGACGTATACAAACAAAGGATTGATGTGAAGAGTGAAACAGAATACACGAGGTTGTGGGACATATATAAAGAGAAAAAGATGAATGCAAAGAGAATAGTAAAGGAGGGTAAGGAGAAAATGAGATTATGAGAAGGATAAATAATGCTGAATGCTTTTGAAGGAAATAAAAAGCTGTTCTAGAAGTAGGTAAAAAGAATTACTTAAGAAGTGCAAGGAAAGGTATATGGCTTTCAAAGTGAACGTGGCGAGATTATTTGGGAATAAAACGATAGAGGGAGTATTTTGAGCAATTTTTTGGCGAAAATGTGGAGAAATAAGTAGAAAATAGGGAATATATTATGATCATTGAAAGAATTAAAGAGGCTTAGGTGTTAAAAACTATGAAAGTGCTAAAAAATGGCTAAGCTGTGAGTGAAATGATCATATGTGGGGACATGGTACTACTTGTCAGATTTTGTTAGTTGTTCACTGTGCTGGCTGGGATTTCGAACGTTTCCAATTACTGGAATAATGTGGCCATTGTTCCCTTTCAAAGTCAAAGACAGTAAGAGTGAATGTAAAAATTATAGGGCAATCAGCCCCGTAAGGGAACGGCGTGATTAGGTAAGTAGATAGCTTAGGGATATAATCAGTAAGCCCTCATTTATTAATGTAATGTGTATAAAAGTAGATTGTATCAATAAACCTTGTAGGCTGAAATATATGTTAAATCTCTAGTTTATAATCCGGATATAACTCTGTAATAACTTTAGGGCTTATTGGATGAAAGGAAGGAAGATAACAATAAAATGAATCCCCTCCAAGTGGAAAGAACACTGAACTAGCTCAACCAAATTTGTCTTTCTTTTGGAGGGACTATTGGGAGCGCAGCAACCATTGTCACTATTCTCCGCAATGTTCATTGTTGGGAAGTGGTAACCCCTCTAACCCCCTTCCATCTGCGGGAAAGGCGTGTGCTAAGTCGGTTAGCTCTGAGGCTGCTTTCACAAGAGGCCACTCGGGGCCACCATCTTTAGTGAAGCATTGTTTTAATTGAGGCCTTTCACACGTGGCAACTGCAGGGGACGGCTTCGGAAACAGTGGCTTGCAGTTGCCCACTCGCGCAACTAGTGGCCGCCACTCGTGTTGGGGTATTGTTTCAAATACGAGCTTGCATACGCTGCCACTAATTGACGCCACTTACCATCACAGCGCGTCCATCCGTTCATTGTCTCAGGAATTTGTTTGGAAAAGGTTGTATGTTTTGTTGATGGTGTGCTTCGTTTTATGTAAAAGATGAGTAAAAACGCTGAAAATATTAACATTGTTGAAGTTAATGGACGAGAAAGTGAACACCGAAAACCTAATATACGAAGTTGAGAAAAATCCAGCGATTTGGGATATTGCACTCGGAGAATACAGTGATAAAAACTCTTCACTTGCTGCGCCATAGGGTGCACATACACCATTCTTCTTTTTCTTCTTAGCCTGCTTTGCTTGCAGAGCAGAGCTAGAAGAAGAAGTTCTTCCTTCACAACAAAAGGTTTTTTTTCGACTGACAAGGCTTGAGAGTTGAGTTTAGATGGTGGCTATGGCGGCAAGTAGCGTTCAATATTTGTTAAGTGGCCCGTACAGGAAACAGATTGCCGCCACTAGTGACCTCGTATGAAAGCACATTAAACTGTATAAAAAAATCCCAGGTATCCAGTCGAAAGAATAACACTCGACCAAGTAGATCGAACTAGAAAAATTTAACTAGCATATCAAATCTCTTATCACTGAGTGAATTCGGTTTGAACTTTGAATTATAATATGATTAGATTGCATAGCGTTCATCCTCCCCCCCATATTAATGCAGGTGCATTTCCTTCAAGACCCCTTCACTAATAATTCGTTAATAGCCTATGTTTGTGTCAAAAGTATTAATACAATTTGTCATTCTACTGGATTTATGATGTAAAACCAATGATTATACAACCATTTCACAGGATAACCACTCGTGGGAAAACTCTGACCTTCCTTGTATGAATGAGTTAGTAACTCTGACCACTGACCTAGCCCTACTCATGTTGACTTCTTTCAAACGAATGATCACAAATACGACGACACTAACCCGACGACAATAAAACCAATCTTCCCTTCCTCCCTCCAGTCGCTCTAGGATGCCGTGTGAAAGAAGTCTCGGTTTGAATGCTTGCGGCAATAATATGCCTGGGTGGTGCTAAGGACATGGGGGATGACTGGAAAATGAGGGGAAGGGGCCATTATTTATATTTTTTTAAAGGTCTCAATAAGCGGCAGGGGTGCCTCAATGTCAATGGGGACAATACATCGAGCTTTTGGATCCCTCAATTCAAACCGATCATCACTGCGCTGAAAGAGGGTGGTGTGTCAAACGGCTGAATCTTCAAAGAGTGGTAGTAAGAAGAGACGATAGTAGCAGTAGGAACTATGAGTAATGCGCTTGCATGGCCCATTATCAAGCATGGCAAGGAACGGACCATGATATGAAATCTATGAGGTTATTGGTTATGTCAGAATGAGTTTTAATTTAACTAGGCAAAAAGTAACCCTCCTGCGTAAGAAGCTAGAGTTTGACACATCCTGACAAACATTTCAAACATAGCGTATGTTGCGTCCCATCAAACAAGTAATGTGTGAGGCTAGAGTATGTTGCGTCCTATCAAACATGTCAACGTGTGAGGCTAGAGTTTGTTGCATTCTATCAAACAAGTAATGTGTGAGGCTAGAGTATGTTGCGTCCTATCAAACATGTCACGTGTGAGGCTAGAGTATGTTGCGTTCTATCAAACAAGCAACGTGTGAGGCTAGAGTATGTTGCGTCTCATCAAACATGTCACGTGTGAGGCTAGAGTATGTTGCGTCCTATCAAACATGTCAACGTTTGAGGCTAGAGTTTGTTGCGTTCTATCAAACATGTCACGTGTGAGGCTAGAGTATGTTGCGTCCAATCAAACATGTCAACGTTTGAGGCTAGAGTTTGTTGCGTTCTATCAAACAAGCAATGTGTGAGGCTAGAGTATGTTGTGTCCTATCAAACATGTCAACGTTTGAGGCTAGAGTTTGTTGCGTTCTATCAAACATATCACGTGTGAGGCTAGAGTATGTTGCGTCCTATCAAACATGTCAGCGTTTGAGGCTAGAGTTTGTCTTGACCTATCAAACAAATCACACGTGAGACTAGAGAGTGTTGGGTCCTCTCAAACATGTCACATGTGAGATTAGAGAATGTTGGATCCTCTCAAACATGTCACGTTTGAGGCTAGAGTGTGTCCTGTCCTATCATATCAAACATGTTACATGCGAGACAAGAGAGTTTTGGGTCTTCTCAAACATGTCACGTTTGAGGCTAGAGTGTGTCCTGTCCTATCATATCAAACATGCTACATACGAGACAAGAGAGTTTTGGGTCTTCTCAAACATGCTACATACGAGACAAGAGAGTTTTGGGTCTTCTCAAACAAGTCACGTGTGAGGCTAGAGTTTGTCCTGTCCCATCAAGCATGTCACATGTGAGGCTAGAGAGTGTTGGGTCCTCTCAAACATGTCACCCTTGAGGCTATAGTTTTCTTCGTCCTATCAAACATGTCACGTGTGAGGCTGGAGTTTTCCACCCCCGAAAAACTTTCTTAATGCAAGGTTAAAGCATATGAATAAACTAAATATAGTCGAACCCATAGTGATAAATTTATCTTACAATTCAAAACGTTACTCTCATACACCACATTTGACTATACTTTCATTCTTTCATACGCTAAGCCAGCAACCATGCAACATTTTGACTAATGGCCTTTATTTTGAAAATTACTCGAAGATAAAGAAACATTTGGTTAATCCTATCTACTCTTTGATTGACATTTTATTTGTTACACAAAGTTATTTCACAACGTCACGATTTCACCTACTCGCTTGTTTCTGTGCAGGATGAAGGAGGAGACGTCGAAGAAGGGAAGGACCTGCTCCAGGAGCCTCCTTGCACGGTGACTAATGTTCAGGAGAAGGATGAAGACTCAACTCCGGCCGAGAAGGAGACCATCACCAAGAGACCAACTCTCGCTTCCATCAAGCTGACCAACCCGTTCAGGAAGTCCAAGGTGGGTCACAGCCTGGTTAGATATCCTCGCTGGTCGTGGTTCAATACCAACCAAAAAGTACTGAGAAGGTCTTACGTTTATGATTTTTAGCTCCTCTATTCAAGTGAATGTAGGGGAACATATTCGATTGAATTCTACTATCGTTCTTTCTTCCTTAAGCTAAGAGGACAATACCCTTGTTTTGAGTGTAATAATTAAAAAGTGAATTCTATGGTTGTGATTTGAAAACAAGAATATACCCTAATTTTCTTACGAATGGACATTATCTGACGGCTAGAAAAAAAGTGACTTGATCTACATGTACGTTAAGAAATTCTATTTGCAGCTTTAATAAAAGTTATCAATATTTATAAAATAATACTAACTCTGTATTAAAATATTGTCTATGTTGACTGCAAAAAATATGTTAGTATTTCCCAAAAGGTACTAAAAATGTTCATTAGTAAGAAAATCAATGTAAAGGTTGGCTAAGGGGAGGAGATCCGGCAGTGCGTCTTGACAGGAGCTATTGTGTTATAATTGATACGTGCTAACCACAAACGCTATTTAACAGTTTATGATTAATCTAAGAGAAGGGATTATGAAGATAGTTTAACAGGGCTGTCACGCCTCTGGAGAACCGGGAAAACACGAGGACTTTTTTGTGTCTGGATAAAACTGGGAAAACACGAGGATTTCTGAGAAATCGAGTAAAATACTAGGATATTTGTTAATTTGGGACAGTTAATATCTTAGATCCATTGCTGTTTCCCGCCTCTGGCTTAGGTCAGTTTTTTATTCAAGCAATATATTTTCCACTATCAGATGGCTAGGCCTGTCCTAGCTTCATATGCCTTCCAATCTAACTTATTACCAGGACAGATACAGCATCCAGTCCTCGGCCGTTAATTTATCACTGTGAAAGGGTAAACCTACATTTTACCAATGATAAATTTCCCGGCCATGCCGGGAATCAAACCCGGGACCCTTATCTCAGTAGACAGACACGCTACCTACCTAGCTGGGGCATTTATCTGAAAGATTAAAATAGAAGGTCTTTGAGTAATGAAGAAGTAACAAGTTGATTCAAACATGTATTACTACCCTCTTCCCCCTACCTCGTTAAGCAATGGCTGTGTATTAGCAGAAGGTGTGTTTCCCCATCAATATTAAATCATCCTGTTTCAAACATAAGTAACATGACTTCACACTTGTCACTTTGATGAAAAATTACATTTTATTACTCCTTTCTTCAATTCAGACAACCCGTAAAACTGGAAATTACTTTTCGAAAAAGCGTCAGCGAATTAAGAAAAGTGTTAACAGCAGTTAAGCAAGAAGCCTCACCGGGTGAACTAATTTTCTTCTCCTTCTTTCTATTTAGTACATTGACGTCTAAATGTTATAGTGCTTATAATACGTAGGTACGTCAAGCTACGATACAATCCGCTTCGCGAAATAGCTTCAAAATTAAACAAGTAGGTAATTATTGTGTTAAGATGAATGTTTTATTAACTGATTTTGGTATTTAGGACCCCAGTGTGGACCACGGGGATGGCGTAGTTCCGACAGGGGACGAGTCTACCCAGCCCGATGAGAGTCACCAGGGAGGAGGCAAGAGGCTCCTGAATGCCATCAAGCTACCACTAGTGTCCGTTCTGCCGCGGAAACTCAAACCAAAGGTACCTTATATTTATATATATATATATATATTCTACCATCAATGTGCGGGAAATTAAGTGATCCCAAATACGGGTATACTTATGTGACTCTGTGTTTAGTGACCTTGGTTTGAACCCAGTAGCATGTACCTTGGTTTGAATCTGGCTACAAGGACCCTGGTTTTATCTTGGGCACAGGGACCCTGGATTGCCCCCAGTTGCCAAGGTCTACATTAATGTTGTTTTTCCCCCGCGTCTTACTACCTGTCCAGGTTATACACATCTTTGATAATTACTCTAATGGGTTAGGGATTAGTAAGCAAGTATTTTAGAGATGATCTACCCACATTTTCACGGCAGGAGAGTGGAAACAATCCAGAAAAAACAAGCCTCAGTTCACCCGATTGGGATTCGAACTTTGATCTCCCCGTCGTCAGCAGGCTAGTCTAACACGATAGTGACGCCTTAGACTGTTCGACCACTGAAGCGGGTTACATTAATGTTGAGTTTGGCTACACGTCCTTATTTACCAAGGTGTATCTATTAATACTATCTACATAGTTGTGTTTTCTAGTTATTATTATTATTATTATTATTATTATTAGCACCGCGTCTTACTACCCGTTCGGGTTATACGCACTTACGCAAATGTGTAATGGTAGGGNNGTTATACGCACTTACGCTAATGTGTAATGGTAGGGTGATTGTGGGATGAAATGGAGGACCTACAGTTTAACATGGAATCCGAACCACGGTGGAGGCCTGGCATTCCTCACATTCACAAGATGTCTTGTCAGTTGTGTTTTCTAGAATTGTAAGGTTAGTTTGTTATTTGTTTGTATATAACCCTGTGTTGAGAAATTTCATCTGTTGAAATGCGGTCTTAAATTGTAATTATTTGTCATATTATTTTTTCCCTTCCTCGTGACCGTGATATTAAGGGGCTAGGGAGTAGTTGAAATATTATATTCACAGTAGCTAATATTGACAAACATGGTATTGAAAAGTAAAATACAGAAAAACTCGGTAGCTATGCCAGTCTTTAACAGTTACAAAAGTTACCAAAACTACCTTAATATGTTCATAAGTCAAGCTATGTTATGTGCAGCTGACACTTTTGATGGATAGTATGAACCAGCTTCAGTGGTTAAATAGTCTAAGGTGTAAATCACACTGTAGATAGGACTGCCACTGACGGGGAGATCAGGGTTCAAATCCTAGACGGGTGCATTGAGGCTGTGTTCCCGAAATGTTTTTTCATTATCTCTCTCTTTATTTCTCTCTCTACACGCAAATGTGGCTAGTCTTTCTAAATTCAACCTTCATTATCGCTAGAACATAAGCTTAATTAGTACAAAAGCGTATAGCTCAAACGGGTAGTAAGACATGGCGTTAAAAAATATATATGATAATACAGTAAAATATTATCAATATAACTATATAAAATGAGTTTTCTAAGACATTCTTCCTAACAAATCTTTATTATATTGATGGAAAATTTAATTTGAAAAATCAATTGTAATGACTAAAAAAAAAAGAAAAAAAATTCTTCAAATCAGATTAAATAACACATTTTCAATGGAAAGCCAATGGAAACAAACTACTGTTTTCATGTCCTTAATCCTATGTATAAAAGTAAAATATTCACATAGGGTTTAAAGGGTGAACAGAAATTTTCCAAGAATCCTTGAAATAACAGATTTTAATTTTAAAGTGTGCACATTCTATCCATAACATAGCAACAGTAGTGTTTTATTTAAATTATTATTTTAGATACATTTAAAAAAAAGTTTATACAAATATCTCTTACATTTTTCTTAGCACTGTATCTTACTACCCATTCATGTTATATGCCTATATAATAATTGGGATAGTGGTTTTAGGGATTATTAAGGTTATATTTGAAGAAATTGTACCTCTATTTGCATGAAGAGAGGGGAGGAACAATTTTAGAAACCAACTCAATACACCCGACCGAGTTTCAAACCTCGATCAACCCATCATTAGTGGTTTATTCTATTACAAGAATAGCGCCTTAGACATTGCGGCCACCGAAGCGGGTTGCACATTACTGGAGTGGGAAAGAAAACACCTGCAAACCAATCGCCTTAAGAATAAATAATTCATGCCTCTTCCTAGAAATAGCCATTATACCTTTAGACCATTATTATTTAATAGAAGGGAGCTCAAACTATACTGGGCGTACTTTAAGAAAACGATGTCCCCCCTCCCCCCCAATTCCCCCAACTACATGTTCTCCCTATTTTCCTCCAGGTGAATCAGAGAAGCTCCCGAAAAATATTCCCTCATTCCATGGGCGTACCTGGGGGGAGTAAACATGAGGGCCTTATCCCCATTCCCCCCCAATCCCCCACAATATATGTTTTAAGATAAAGGCCCCTTTGATTTAAAATTGAATTGACTGGTTTATTTAAATAATATATGTACCTGCAAGATTTCAGTTACTTTAAATAAGCATTTTAAGCCCTTATCTTACATATAATTTGATAAGCCAATTCCCGCTGGTTGTAATTACGAGAACACGTCAAACTCAATATTGACACGTGAACTCTTTTTAAAGGTCAGGGGTCAAGAATATCGAAAAAAAAAAATTCAATGTAAATCAAATGTTCCTATCGAATTTCCAGATTTTCTGTTGTGTGCGCAGCATCTCAGAAGTACTGTACGTACAATCATTCTTTGTTTACATCTCCATGGAAAAACTGATTTGTGTATGATTGCATATTTGTGGATAAAATATTTATCTTTTGTTAAAAATAGTAGCTTAAGTCTTAATTCAATTGTTATGGCTCAGCAAATAAGACTGGGAGAAGAGTCGTTTTAAAGTTCTCATCGTGGTGTGAAGGGTAAAAATATAGGTTTTGTTTAAAATAAAACACCGAAAGCACAACATCTATGGAAAATTGATAGTCTTTGACGAGAAAACTTGAACTAAAAAGTTAAGTGAGGCCTCATTTTATATAACTTTTCCCAATTAAAAATTATGAATTCATTTTAGAGCAATAATGGTTGTCATCGCTGAAACGATCCACTATTTAAACAGCTTGACCTTACTTCATTTACGCAAGCGTAAATTCATCATGAAAGATGGAAATATATTTGTTATCTCTGTATCTTTCAAGCATAATAAAACACGGTATGTCTCAAACATGATTAATCACGTGGTTGGGACAAATGCATGAATATATTTTGAAGAAGATCATAATGTATGGTATTATCTAGATAAGTTTTAATGGGCTCGCCCGAATTGCGCCAATTCTCTTAGCTTGGACCCGAATTGCGCCAAGAGCTTAAAAGTGCCCCCCCAGACCGGACCCGAATTGCGCCAATACTCCCCTTCCCAAGACAGGACCCGAATTGCGCCAACTCTGAACATAAACAAATATTAATGCTATGTATGGCGGTAAGAAGGACACAAGTCAAAAAATATAATTTAGTTAACTATATTTAGCTCAAAATCAAACACAATTATATCAAAGTGAAATTTCCGTTTTTAAAACATTGTCAATGATTGGGAGGTTGGGGATCGAATCCTGGTTGAGTGAACTGAAGGTGGTTTTTTCCTAAATTGTTTTCCACTCGCATTACATGCAAATTCGGATTCACTTTCTCTGCATTCTACCTATCTCATACCAAAGCCTATTAGCATAATTAGTACATAAGGAGGCCTATAACTCGAACAGGTAGTAAAACGCAGTTCTAAAAAATCTTCAACATTGAAAAATATAATAATTAAGTCACAAACTATATAACACTACTTATGTAAAGTTGTAAAATAAAATTGTTTTGCTTACCATGCTTGCGCTAAATGAAATCGACAGCCTACTATCCTGGTTTGTGGAAAAGTCTACACGATGCACTCGTGAATCGCTTGCTCGAAATCAATCACAATGTATAAAGGTTGAAGGTGAAGTTGTCTCTTCTCGCACTCCTCCTTTAGGATTCTCATAGCGTCAATGTAGCTCTGCTTTTTCTTGTTTTTAAGTAGGCAAAAGACTAGAGGTATGTATGACCCTTCGAAATACCCATGTACAGTAAAAAGCTGAAGAAAATGTTTCGGTGCGTATTCAAAGGTTCCATACATTGACACAGTTTCATTCTGGCACAAATACTCAAGATTCGAGTCACAAGAAAATATCACGATCCCCTTCTCTTTTTCGTTTCTCAACAAAAAGTTTTCGTCTTGAATAGTTTTTATTTCAATTGAATCTATGGCAAATTGAATTTCTTCGGAAGATTTAGGCAACTTTGGCAGTGTTTTTAGTTTAGTGTAGTTGATGTTATTCCTGATACATTTAATGTCCTTGCGGGTCAATGTTTATATAGTTTTTATCTGTGTCTGTACCTCTGTGTGGATTAACTTTGAAGGACTTACTTCAATCTCTTGAGCTTTCCTCTTAACTGCGTTGCTAATGGATCTTCTGTTCAACTCTTGATCTAGTAGTGGTTCGTGGTTGTGTTCGTTTTCAGTCCGCGAGAAAATATTTCCACCATCAAGAGTAAATATTTTAGCCTTGCAGTCCTTTTTAGTGCATCTCCACCTCTCTTCCCTCGTCAACTTTAATTGATTCACCTGTCGATACATATATTTATTATAGACAATCAGAACTTTCCCTTTTTCACTATAAATCCTTTCCATATCAATAATTCTCGCTAATATTATCACAGTTCACACAAAACCCGAAAAAATTTAATACACCGGGACAGTCACTGTTGTCGAGACAATTAATAAGTATTGGATGGACGGATGTTAATACTACTGTTACAAGTCTTGTTGGGGGCACTTAGGGCGTTTTTTCATTACTTTACTAAGGGGAAGAAAGACATGAAGTGGCGAGAGCTTGTTTGCGATGGTCTTTGATTGTATCATCCCCCCCACCTCCCTCACGGTCTACCTGAACTTGACTTGGCGCAATTCGGGTCCAGGATTAGTAAACAGTTTTTAATCCCTTAATAACTGGCGCAATTCGGGTCTGCCCGTTTTAATATGTAGTCTATGAAAGAAGAAAGATTATTCTCTGAAGTCCGTGATCACTTGAATGATGTGTCACGGAAAGAATAGTTATTTTGTAAGTAGGCCTTTGCATATACTTTTTACAAGCAATGAACAAATTGTTGAGAACATTTTTTTACCTAATTGAATCTGGGGTGCATTGAAAATCTTGAATTTAAAATAATGTCTAGCTGAAACAGAATATTTTTAATATGAAGCTAAGTGTTTAATAGGCCTGTTTGATTTTACTCAATTTATGTTAAATACATAATAGGGCCAATTTCATAGTCAAGTTTAGTACGCCTCAAGTGCGGCGCTACACTAAATACATGACGACACCCACCTAAACTCGAATGGAATGGGCCGTTCTCGCATAGGAAACTGGCCCATTCCATTCTGGCTTAGGTTGGTGTCGTCATGAACTTAGTGTAGCGCCGCACTTGAGGCGTGCTAAACTTGACTATGAAACTGGTCTATAGTTTTCAGGTAAGACATTATAACGTGCATACATACTTAAATTATAGCAAGCACACATTATTAAATGAAACTTTCGACCGAGATTAAATTGAACTATGCAAAAACTACTAGTGCCATAGATAAGAGGTTAGAGCTCTTCCTACCAAGTTGACGTTTTTTTTTTTTTACATTATCTGAACTGCTCCCCTTAACTTAAATAAGTGAAAGCAATTTTCTCTAATTAATCATGATTACATGTATATATAAAGTTTTGCAAGGGTCTACTGGTATATATATATATACCAGTAGACCCTTACAAAAATTTTGCTAATTAAACCTTCCCCTCCACCCCCCTCCCAAAAAAAAGATTTAGTCTTTTGTTGAAATTAAATACTCAGCGAAGTGTATACACAAAATAGCAAAGAGAGTTTATTTTCGGTAAGTGATACAAAAATATTGTTAGATCTTCTTTTAACTTTAATTATAAACAAACTTGTTTTAACGTAAACTGAGTATATATAGTATGTCAGAAGTCTGTAAAGAATACTCTCCATTGATACCTTACTTATCGCTGTAGGTTTTGTATTAGTTGAGAAACAGGGATGTTGACAACAGAAATAATATATAGGATATAAGTATATAGTTCTAAAATGTAACCACCACTAGATTCGTGGATTCAATTGTGGCCCTCAGGCACATTTAAGTTGGAAACCCCTGATCTAGAGCTCTTTAGCAACTTATTTATTAATACAATTTAGTTGAATGAGAATTTATTTAGAGCTATAAAAAGTGTTACAATTTCAAAATATTTAGTGTGGCTTACCGGGGATAGGAAGGTTGGAGTTCAAGTCCTTGTCACGTTTACCAAGGCGTTTTTTTTAAAGTAAACGTTTCTTACTCATCTTCCACGCAAATGAGAGTACATTTCCTCTACATTCCCTTATATCTGACACGTTTTGCTAGTTAAATGCGTATATCCTGAATGACTAGTAAATTGCGCCGTAAATATATATGTTATTAGTCCTACATATAAATGTTCCACTCAGGTTCTCGACCTTTGACCTTTATCTCATGGAACGAGGGGTGTTTTTTTAGCGTATGTTGGTGGATGTTGCTCTCTCTCTCTCTTTACAGTTAGTGAGTAGAATGAAGTGTAGATACGTCAACTGAAAACAAACTTTGAAATGAGAGAAATCGTTGAGTTAGAAATTCAAAGCAGTGTGAGATTGCGGACAGTGGCAAAGGACGTTGGAATGAATTCAGCATCCACATCGGGGACATAGGAATACAATGTGACCTAGTTTGGCAGTAGGGATTCTCCCCTGACACCCTCATTCCCCTTCTACAGTGTATTTTCATAGGGCGAACCTTACCTGACAGCTATAAAAGCTATTAGATCTTTTACTGTAATCATAAGGTTTTTTCAGCACCATTTATTACTACCCATTCGGGTTGTACGCTTATGTACTAATCACGCTAATGGTCTTATGGATGACTAAGGTTATATCTATAAGAAGTGTACCCACATTTGCATGGAGGAAGAGTAAATATTTTGTTGGAAAAACCAATCTCAGTACACCCGACCAAGGTTCGAGCCTCGATCTTCCCAACATCGACAGTCTAGTCTACTGTGAGAATAGCGCCTTAGACTATGCGGTCACCGAAGTTGGTGTAATCCATAAGTCAGGTCATGTTATCTGCTGCGGTCATATTTGATATAATTATACTATCAATACTTATAAAAGAGTAAAATCTGCTTCAATGGCCGCATGGCCTAAGGCATCACTCTCGTGTTAGACTGTCGTGTTAGATTAGACTGCTAGTGACAGGAATATCGGGGTTCTAATCCTAGTTGGGTTGTTTTCTAAAGTTGGGTTTCCCCTATCCCTGCACACAAATGAGGGTACATTTCCTCTAACAATAACCTCCATAATCCTTAAAATTATTAGTGTAATTAGTACATACGAGGATAACCCGAACTGATAATAAAATGCAGTACTAAAAAATCGTAATAAAATATTCTCTAAGCTGGCCGTAAAAATGTATGTTTTTATTCTATAAAAGCCTTTCTTATGTAAATTGTACTGCAACTTGTAGGTACAATTTTTCCTTGGCATTTCCGGGGACAGCCTTTCTAAAGTCTCTGTTGGAGCTGGAGAAGTTTGTTGCCATTTAAATGGTAGAAAAAACATTCCGTAGTTAGTTATGTTTTGCTTGGTGATGATCTGTTAGCGAAGTCCT
>CABFOV010000018.1:260148-280799 GCA_902141375.1 Timema poppense | reverse complement strand
CCCCCCCCCTACCCCCGATACATATTTTAAAAAATCAAACTACAGACGGTATATCCTACTACAGTAGTATTTTCTAGAGATATAAGTTAAGGGTGGGGATGTAGTGGATGTGAGTAAAGGACAGTGTTTTTGCAGATTTTATGGCAAAACCTTTTTTATCCAGAATAAATATAATATTGCTTATTTCAAATTTGGTCCCTGGTTTTCCAAATAGATTTTTACATTTTTTGTATTATTATTATTATTATTATTATTATTATTATTATTATTATTATTATTATTATTAGCACCGCGTCTTACTACCCGTTCGGGTTTTACGCACTTACACTAATGTGTAATGGTAGGGTGATTGTGAGATGAAATGAAGGACCTACAGTTTAACGTGGACTCCGAACCACGGTGGAGGCCTGGCATTCCCCACATTCACAAGATGTCTTGTCACAGGCGAAGGAAGGGTTTGGTAATCAGATAAATCTTTGCCGCGACCGAGGATTGAACCCCGGCCGATTTATTGTATTAATTTATTTTGAAAATCAAGGACCAAATCGGAAATAAAATTAGCCCTGGGTATAAGTCTTATTTTGAGGAGTGTCTCTGAAAATTTTGTTCGGGTGCTCACCTTTCTGTAACTTATATGAACTGCTCCCATATATGTTCGTCAGCAAATGTTTTGGTTTTCTGAGTCTCACGTAATTTACCTTACAATAATTATTCTTATTTACCCACGCCCACAGGTTGGGCTTATATATTTAATCAAGGTTTGGTGATTAACATAAATTCAGTCACATATAAATTGATGACATTTAGCTGAAGTAATAAACACACATATTGTTTTGAAAATTGATTTAATGGTTTTTATATTTGGTAAATCTTGCTTATTTATCGAGGGTAAGATACAAAATAATTACTAGACCCTATTTGGTCAAAGTATAGCGCCACTCCCGCCTTTAAGCGCGTGTAAAAAGGTGCTGATCATACTTTGTCTGATTTTTCTGTGAAAGGAAGGTCTAAGTTAGAATCACGCCTGGGTGTATTGAAGGGTGGTTTCACTTAAATAGTTTCCATATCTCCCTTCACATTTACTTTAAAATTCTACCATTATTATTCCTACTCTGATTGTGAAAATACGTGGGTAGTCTGGAAGAGTAGTAAGACGCGATACAAGAAGAAATAAAGAATGGAGTTCATATTTTCCAAATGCGTGGGAACGCACAATACCCAATTATTAATATTTTTTGTCACCTAGTTGCACTAAAAGTTCGGGCTATACATATGTCTACTAAATACGCTTATATGTTAGGGATGAGAAAGGTTGAATTTACAGGAAATGTACCCGGATTTACGAGGAGTGAAAGTATAAAATAGTTTTAAAAATACCACCATCAGTCCACTCTACCGGAATTCAAACCCCTATCTTCCCGCAATCGGTATTCCAGTCAATTACAATTGACACCTTAGACCATTCGACCACCGAAGTGGGTGGTATGCTCTAAATAACAGTTCGGATAAATGTTATTTCACATAGAAAGCTTCACTATTTGTATAGACATGTATACTTAGAAACTGAGAGCATTTATCTATTTTAATACATTCAAAAAAGCAGTGGTGTGTCATGCAGTGTTGCTAAGGTACACAAAGTTAGTTTAAATTATTGTACCTAAGAATGTTATCATTCAGTAGAACACTCATTGGTCAGGTATCAACGACTACACTTCCTCATGTAGAGCAGAGCCTTTGTATGATTGGTCAAATGGGGACAAAGAGAAGGAAAACATTTCAAAAATACAGCTTACCTAGGCTCTGCTTACCCTAGCAACACTCCACAACACGGAATTAAAAAAACTATAAACGGAAATAATGGGTCACTATTTACTTTTTTATTTTAGCACCGAGTCTTATTACTCGTGTGGCCTATAAGCTAATGTACTAATTACGTTATTGAGCTAAGGATGAAGTGGGTTGAATTTGAGGAATTGTATCCGCATTTGCTTGAAAAGAGATTGGGGAAACCGGGATCGAGCCACGACCCACCCATCATAAGCAATCTAGTTTATTGGAAGAGCGTCGCCTTAGCCCATGCAACTACTGAAGTGGGAACGAGGAATGCTAAATTTAGAAGAAGTGTGCCCACATTTTCTTGGAGGGAGAGTGGAAAACCATTTATGAAATCCACCCTCAGTACACTCTACTGGGATTTGAGCTACAATTTCCCCGACAGCCACAGTCGAGTTTAGTGCTAGTATGACACCTCAGACCACCACTATTTATTTGTAACGTGACTTGTTTGGTTTATTTACTGCGCCTTTCAAGTGGTTGCCAAGGAGTGGCGTGTGGCTCTCCCTGTAAAGTAAGTAATCCTTCCCTCCCCCCTTGTGAATCGTCTAAACGTGAGCTCACGTCTCACCAGCAGGACAAGTTGGAGACGGCGCCGGGCGCCGCGGGGTTGGCGTCCATGGAGACTCTAGACGACAGTGGCGCTGCCGAAGCAGACCCCGATCAAGGGGAGGACGGCATGGAGAGCGTAAAGTTGGACGCAGACAACGTGAGTACTCCGGGAATTTTCTGGCAGTAATGCCACCAAATATAATACTCATATGGATATGGAAGGATGTGTATTTGTTAACGCTGTAACTACTGAATTGAGAAACCTAGAAAGCCGAATCTTAGCATACATTGGCAGGAGTGTATCTCTTTTAAAGGGGAAGAACATATCCTTCTCTTGGTCAATGTGCCTAACACTCCAATTCCCCAATTAGAATGGAAAGATAAAATATTCATAAAAACTAGCATTAATAAAATGAATGGAATATAATAATCGGTAGCAATAACTATATATACATATTTATTACTACCTCTTAATAACCGTTCGGGTTATACCATTATATATATTTATTAATTACATGAATGAGGTAGAGATTAGTAAGATAAAGTTTTTAGTAAATGTGCCTGCATTCACGTGGAAGAAGAGTGGAAAACCCAGCCTGGATTCGAACTCTGACCTCCCCGTCACCAGCAAACTGGACTAGACGAGATGGACATTTAGACCAAGTGCCCACCGTTGAGAGTAGTATATTAAGTTACGCAAACCCACGTCGGTGGGCACGTGGCTACGGCATTGACATTATCTAGTCTGGTTTGCCGATGACTGTAAAATTTAGGTTAGAATAATGCCCAGGTTAATTGTGGGTGTTTTTTGTCTGAATAGTTTTCCACTCTACCTTCACAAAAATCTGGGTGCATTTCCTCTAAATTCAATCTTACATATCCCTACGTTATTAGTGTGACTATACGGATATACCTAATAGGCGGTAAGACGTGGAGCACGGAAAAATGTATAGTGGAGTTGGGAAACGTCTGAGGAGGTCAATAGAATGGTTTTATTCTACTTTCTAGCGACCCTTCGGCTAAAGAAAGTATTGTGAATATCAAAGAAAATTTAACTCAAGACTTCGATGAGTTTTGACGTTTAATTACCTCCTGAAACTGAAAAGGTGTTTTTTGTGATGCCGTCTGTCTGTGTATCTCTACCTCGGCATAGAGCCGAAACTATTTTACTGATCGGGCTAAAACTAACTTTGTATCTAGAGTTTTCATAAGGTTCCCTCGAACATTTTTAACAATTAGATATCCAACCCTAAATTTAATGATACGTAGTTTCATCAAGGCTCTAAAGAAAAAACAAAATTATACCAAAATCAGTTCAAACTATTTTGATTAAAATTCATATTTAGGCGCTTTTTGACATTAAAAACAAAATGGTGCATTTCATTTTCCCATGAAAATTACTTGTACTGTACACAAACGGATACCTACAGTTTTTGGTCATATCTTCACAACTCTTTGAGATGTGAAATATCATTGTAAGGCCATAGTACCATTAAAATTTAAAATCTGTTATTGAAATATATATTCTTGCTAAATTAATAGCTTACCTACTGGAAATTATTATTTTTAAATTAAAGTCCTGGAAAATTGGGAATTGATTTTTGTGGTCTTCGATCTTGACTGTCAGTTCTAAGACGAGTTCATCCAGACCGCAGGACACTATTTTTCCCCTTAGTGGTAGGAAAAAAACTAGATATCAAAATTGATAAATTTTAGCCCCTTCTGATGATAACTGAACCTGGCACTCATTAGTTAGTGAGCAAGCAAGCGGTAGAAGGGGTTTAAACCGAGCTAAGGCATTTGAACTAAATGTGTGTATTTTATCCACTACTAATTCTTTATATGAGTTATATCTTTCCCACAAATTATTTAAACGGTGTTATTAGTTGATATTTTCTAATTTCCCTCAATGACTCTACACGTTTGGGTTATTAGCTCCTACCTGCTTCGGTGGCTGCGTGGTCTAAGGCACCACTCACGCAATATACTAGACTACCGATAACAGGTAGATCAGAGTTTGAATCCCGGTCGGGTGTACTGAGGCTGGTTTCCCCAAAATGTTTTACACTCTTCCTCCATGCAAATGCGTGAGCACTTATTCTAAATTCAACCTTCCTCATCCCTAACTCACTAGTGTAATAAGTACATAAGCGTATAACATGATCTGAATAGTTAGTGAGTAATGCATGGTACTTAAAAAAAAAGCTTCTGGTCCAATAATAATAAAAGTAATAATATGTACTGGAAATAGAACCACTGAAATATAATATTGTAATTCCCGGCCAGTCGGTGAGTGATTAATTACACCCATGATCTATCAAACTAAGAATAGAAGTTCAATATTTTTAAAATGAACATTTCTTTTATGTTTTAATAACTTGTTAGATAAAAAAATGTATTTTTATCGTGACAAAGCTACAGTCAAATTTAGATGAAAAGAAAAATTATTGACACTTATAAAATCTACTAACACCATTTTCATACTGTACATTTATGTGTAGAGTCATGTGATCTGCAGCTGTCAATTTTTTAAATAATACCTATAAAATACTAATTAAGATAGACTTCAAAAAAATGTGTATTTTCTAACAATTCCTTACTAATAAAATCCTAATCTTAGTTATAATTGTGTTCCCAGGACAAGTGTGACTTGGAGAAGGGAGGGGATACCACAGACACCTCCAAGATGGCATCCTGGAGGGCGAGACTGGGGCTACTCAGCAAGTTCAGGTTACTGGTTGGTATGTACCTACCCGGCTCTTTCTCGTATTATTTCATCACTGACTATTAACGTCCTCTTTATAAAATCAGGTTGAGTCATAACACAGCTTACAATCTAACCTAACTTTGGACAGTACACCTAAACCTACACGCCCAGTTTTAACGTCAATAAGAAGTATTATATTGAAGAGCAGGATGAACCACTATACAAAGAGTAAATATCTGGGCCAGTAACACTCGGAATCAAACCTCTGTCACAGTTCAGCCTCATGGTTATATAAGTGGTAAGTAAGAAATAATAATGTTTAGAGGGAGCGCCCATGCATTCCCGTTGGGAGAGAATGGGAAAACCATTGTGTTAACCCTTAATTGCAGCATTTATACCTGCATCATAGTTTAAAAAAGTGTTTATAGTTCTTTTCTTTGTTAAAAAAGAATATATATAGGCCTACATTTATTAAATATAAATTACACACACATATCCATGTGTTTTGCATTAAATGTCATGTCTCTTCACTGATTCCTCATTGAAATATTTGGAAATGGTAAAATAACGTCTTATTACTGGCGGGATAGTATTTACTTATAAATTTGGACTTTAGTTATTGTAATAAAAAATATTTCAAGAACATAACATTTAATAGTACACTGAAACGTCTTCTTAATGCTCAAAGTAACAGACGCAACATAATAGAAAAGGCATTTTAGTGGTTTACTTGTTAAAAACAAAAATGTTCTCGTGGTCATCAATCAATATTACAACCTTTCACTATTTTATTAATATTACTTTAAAAATCATACAATTAATTGTGAAATTAATAACTTATCCGCTGCCCTGGTGCAACCAACTGAGATTCAAACCTTGACCAGCTCATAACTAACAATCCAATTTACGCCTGGGACCGTGTTACCACCAATGTGTGTTTCGTTTTCTCTAAGGAGTTTGTTTCTGTCATCAGCTGTTGTGGTGATCTTCATCATCCTTCTGATCATCATAATTGCCGTAGCTGCCTCCGGTCCACGGCACAGGGATCACACCTCGGCCCCTATTATGGACGGCCGTTACGTCGAGGCTGTGACGTCATGTGGTATGGTGCAAGGGTAAGATCTCTCCTCCATAATCTTGAAATAAAAGGCGGGATAAGCCCACAGAAAGCTCGATCTTCTTTTGATATTGTTCAATTTACACCGTGCCTCGAAAAAATATAAATTCTGCTTCGATAATTACGAAGCTTCGTCATTAGAAACATATATAGGCCCTAATACCTAAAATAACACATCACATCTCACACTTTGGTATTCTGAACTGCTATTTACATTTTAATTGTTGGCGCTTCATAAAATCTCAGAAAACTGATTAAATCAGTGAAAACATGTATATTTACAGGTTGTAGTAATACATTTATTTAGCTGAAAATATGTTTAGCAAATACTGAAAGTGTTTCTTTTTCCTAAAATGAATTACCACGTTTCATGAAAAAAGGGGTACATTTCTTCTAAGTTCTACCTTCATCACTACCCGATTAGTGTAGTTAAACGTGTCTATCCTGGATAGTAGTAAGATGCGGTGTGATAAGTAATCTAGGTAACATTCATATAATGTTGTTTAGGCTGCTAGAGAACGGTGCATTCTCATTCCGCGGTATCCCGTACGCCCTGCCGCCAGTCCATGAGCGCCGCTTTCTGCCCGCTAGACCTGTGGATCAGCTGGACAAGTGCTGGAACGGCACCTTCCTCGCCCACAATGCTAGCACCCCTTGCTGGCAGGTATACAGGGATGGTAGTATCAGTGGCACTGAAGACTGTCTCACTTTGGAGGTGCACACGCCCTTCGTGCGCTACGAGAATCCTTTGCCGGTCGTCGTCCTGCTGGGGGCAGACTCCCTCTCCGGAGGATCACCCGGCCCTATGAGGGCCACCGCCAAGCTCGCCAGGTCCAAGGAGGTAGTCTTTGTCACCGTAAACTTCCGGCTCGGCCCACTTGGATTCCTCGCCACAGAGTACCTCACCAGGTCGGTCAAACCTCAGACGTCAGGGAACTATGGACTGTCAGACATCCTGACCGCGCTCAAGTGGATCAAACTCAACATAGAGCACTTCAACGGGGACAAGAACGCAGTGACCGTGTTTGGACACAGGGCTGGAGGAACTCTGGTCACCGCCCTCACGTCTTCCAAGATGGCCAAGGGACTCTTCTCTCGGGCGTGGGTGTCAAGCGGCTCCGGGGTGTTCCCAGGAAAGGATCTTGCCGAGGAGCAGATGGACAACAGCGAGTACGTGCAGAGCCTAGGATGTGGGGACGCAGATTGCCTGAAGAGGCTGGATGTGAAGGAGCTGCTGAACAAGGTTCCCGGTCACTGGAGGTACCCCGCTGCTGATCTGCCATCCAGTGGTCTGCCCACCCCTCACAGGTGGCTCGTTCTGGATGGCGTCATTCTCAGGCAGCATCTTTCTGATGTTTGGGAGAAAGACGAGGGCTTGCCCATCAAACTTGTTATGGGTATGTACTCTCTGGTGTCTGGGAGAAGGGCGAGGGCTTGCCCATCAAACTTGACATTGACATATAAGTAGGGTGACGCTGGTTCTACAACAAACCTTGTTCATACTCTTTATCCGGTTTATATCATCCATCATTTTATTATGTCTGGCAGCTGACAGTTGAATTAGGTGCTTACACAATTACCAAAATCCAATATGTGTGTCCTCAGTTTTGATTGGTTTTAGGTTTGGATACCAACAAACGTTCACAAAGATATTTGACCACATGAATATTTTATTTTAAATGTTTGCAAATATATATTTTTCAAATTTCAAGCTTTTAATTTATATAAATGATAGAAGGATAGGTTGTTTAAAATTTTACACTTAATACATATAATGTGAAATTTGCTCCTAGAGATTATAAGTGTAAGTCAAATGTTATCTGTGAAGGTGCGAGCTCCCATTCCGACGTGCCTGACAACCTAAAGACCTCTTGGAACGACAACAGTGGCGTACAAGTGGAGAGGTACGTGCGCGACAGCCTGTTGGGTTCCCGTGGTCTCGCCGACGAGGTGTTCCGCCGCTACAACCACTCCTACTCCGGCCTGGTCTCACTCATCTCTGACATCCGCACAGTTTGCCCCCTCCTCACCCTCTCCCGCTCCCGGCCCGGCGTCCCCTTCTACGTGGTCACCCATCCCAGGTCAGAAGATGGACTCGCTGGCGTTGCGGCCGACGTGGAGGCCATCCTTGGCACGTATGAGCCGCGTGACGTTGAGCAGAAGAGGTTTGTGACGGCGATGCAAGAGCTTTTCTACCGATTCGTTCACCTAGGAGAGCTGAGGAGGGAGGAGGCGGAGAAGAAGAGCAACCAGAACAGGGTGCTGCTAATTGGGCAGGACGCGAACCCCAGTCGGGACTATCCCAACTGCGACTACTGGATCGCCCAAGATATTGTGCCCAGGTATGCCAGGATTGACTGAGCGCTTCCTTTTGGGAAAATCTTAGGATAGATGCTCTGGGTCTTGTACATTTGTATCATGTTTATTTTATAAATATATAAGAAAAAATCTTGGTGAGGTACCAGATAGTGGTCGAGTGAGCTGGTTTGGAGACCTTGCACATTTCATTACTATTATTTTAAATAAAGGTTTGCTTAAGGCAATGTTATGATCAGAGAGAAATTGAATGCCCTGCTACATGCATGAGCTGAATTTTACGATTCAGCTCATTTGTTAACATATTTGTGGAAACAGATGCGTATCCAAAGAGAAGGAAGGTGGAGTCTAATATCTGAAATTGTTTATGTAAAGTTGATTAAAGATTTTTAAGTTGTTTTGATAAATGGTTTTTAGCATTCTTTTATTTTTATTAAATATTTACACCACATCATAGCTTCAATGAAGGTTTAAGCAGAAATGTCATTGTATAATGTTGGAATGTATGGGTTTTCGCATTGTTTTAAAATATGACTAACAAAATATCCACTAAAGGGGGCCGCCTACCAGAGTGTTGAAACGAGTTGACTCAAGATATCTTGCGTTATTTAAGAAGTGTATTGTTATTTCAAAATATTGTGCACACTAAAATAGAGGTGAAAAGTATCAATAAGTCCTGTAAAAAAACATAAACTTTAAGTTTTTAATTACTCTCCATACAAAGCTGAAAGTATTCCTCTTTCAACGGCGTTTCACACAAAATGTTGCAGTTCTGAGATCAAAGCTAATAGCTAGAAACATAGATCTAGTCTTCCTTAATCAGTCATTTTTAACAAGATCACGACAGAAAATTATAAAATAATTAAGGATTACTTTAGTGGTTTTAAAGCTTCATAACCGCTACTCCCATGAACTCAGGATATTAGGTGGTGCCCTTAAGGGCAAACTAAGACCATTGAATAAGATGTATCATAGTCAACACCAAGACCTAAAGTTGCCTATGTTTTTTTTTATCTGCTCTATATTCAAAAGGTGTATAGTATTTTTATTCATCCCTCGTTTAAAAAACATACATACATTTTTACCTCTATTTGATAAAATGATGCTCCGCTAAATTTTACTCCCCGCCCCCTTTACATACATTTTGGATACGCCACTGTAAGGAAGGCATAGCTTTATGTGAGTATAAACTTATTTGGCACTGTGAAGCTGTAAGGAATCAAAATGAACTGTAAGATACATTTACAGAACTGACGGGTTTAAAGTGTTTGTGGAGAAATGAGAGAATTATTCACAGAGCTTAGTCTGTGTTTTTAATGTTTCTTCGCTTCTCGACAATTGCATTGTAAAATAGAACTAAAATAATTATTAATGTACATTTTGAGTATATATTTGCACTTCTAAATCTTTTTTAAATAATTTTTCTTTAATGGTACGATTTTTTAAAATTATTATATGTTTTAAATATTTGTAACATTAATGATAATGAAACATTATGATGGTATGACCATTATGATATTTATAAATTGTATACATAAATGAGCGCGATTTTTTAATACATCACGACTGAAATAATTCTTCCAAAAACTATAAACAACTTTAGTTAAATTCTTTTTAGAAGTCGAGGTAAGATTAGCACCACATTTTATAAAACTAAATTGTAGACTATTGAAAAGTGATACTTATGAAACTGCCTTGTGATATCTTCCCCAGTACAAGTTGACTGCTATACATTTTCTATATTTCAAATTAGTATAAATTAATTACTACAATATCAGTAGTACTTTAATACTTTTCTTAGCATCTGAAAATAAAATTAATAATCAATAGATATTCAAAGACACAAATCATATTAAATACCTACTCTATATTAAGATAAAATTCCTGAAATTAATATATATTTCTAAATACACGTATGTGCTTATGATTTATGATTAGTATGATACATGTTTTGAAATTGAAATTGAAATTCAATTATTTGCAATTTAAGAACTGTAGTATAATAATCAGACAACATTTCAGGTAAAATTTCCAATTGACTCTCTCAGAGAGACTACCAAAAGACTAAGTACTAAATACAATACAGTTTGATATTACTAGCTTATTATGTATATATTATACTACTCTTACTATTATTTTTAAATTTTATATTATTTTACTTTTTAATTATTTATATTTAACATTAGCTTATTGTTGACAACAATACCTACATACATAAATGTCTGTGTATGCTTCCAAAACAATCTAATAGCTATCTTATTTATATTTGTTTATAAAATAAAATGTTGAGCTATGTATAACTAACTTCGTCCAAGTTTACTTAGTTATTTCTAATATGTATTTACTGGCTATTAAATAAGTAATCAAGTTTACCATTATATTAGGTACCTACTTAAATAGTTGTCAAATAAAATGTAACTATCCAACTAAAATACAAGTTTAATGTTTTTCTAATGGCAATCATTTTATATTACATCAATAAAATTTAAGTGTTTGGTTAAGCTAATACAATTTTTTAAAATGGCTATCAATGTATAATTGTATCTTCTTATGATTGTTATCATTTAATATATATTGATTAAATTTTATGCGCAATATATATTAATGTTCATGTTAGAAACCTGATTTATGTTGTGATTTTAATATTTTGTTAGCAAGTGGAAAATATCTCCAATTTACTAGATTCAATATTGAAATGAGGACAAATGGGCAAGGCCTACATATTACTAGAAAACTGTAGGCCCAAAAGTTAAAGTTTAAAACATATCACAGTAATTTACAAGGCATATAAAACTCGTTCTTCAGTAGAAGAGAGACAACTCATAGCTAAATAAGGTGAAGGCCATCCCCAAGTAAAGATTGTAGCACACATATTGAGTGGCTGAGTGGCCGGGATTTGAACTCACGGTTGATAAAGCAGTGTGCAAGATACTAAATACACATTAGTGCAAAGTGTACTAAGTAAATCATCTTAAATAACCTATTATTATTATTATTATTATTACTTAATATCAAACACATTATTTTGGTTGTATTTATCAGTATTTGTCTTTTTTTTTTCTAAAAGAATGGATTGTATTTAGTTTTAAGAATATACTGGTACAAGTGTTTAAGTTAGAATAATAATGAGGCTGATAACATGTACAACAGACAGCGGTTATATAAAATACTTTATTTATGCATGTGCTGGAAATAATAGCACAGGCCTCTAAATGAACATGGCATCATGTTGTTCCTATTGAGTATGCCATTTCAGTTTAATTTAATAATGCCTGCAGTTCATGTGGTTATTTTAACAGGCAGCTTAGCAATTTAGCTACTCAATAATCAAGACTCGGGCTTGAACAGGATTTAAGCTGCATTGTTCTAGTCCAGTCTATTGTAAAGAGAATAGAAGGTGGCGCCAGATGGTAAAGGCAGCTGATTTGTTGAACTTTTGATGCACTCAGTAAACAAACCTGCGTGTTACATACACAAAGCTATATGGAAGACAAACTAAATTGTTAAAAATCAGGTAAAACTCTGAAACTTTTAAAAAAATGCCTGGTTGTTTTCATATTAAAATATAGCTTCTGTGGACTGCTGGATCACAAAACTCCATGGTGGGAGCCTGCAGGTGTAAACAATTACATATTCAAATTCCTCTAAGTGGCGCTACCTTTTTATTATCTTTACATTGGTCCAATCAGTGTTCTACTTTCTTCAGATCCTAAAAAGACTGAAAAGTTATCTGTTATAAATGTGAACTTTAGAACCTTCAACTTTCTGATGTGTAGGCCCTGCCGTTCTAACTATTATCCAATTTTCATAACTTAAGGTTTGCAAATTTTGGAATAGTTTTAAGATGCTTTTCCACATATCAATTTGATGGAATTAAATGCCCGAAAGTCCTTTAAAGTTTAAATTATATTGTTAGTAGTGCTTATAAAAAATTAAAAACTTTTACTAATTTCTACGATTTTGTAAATTTGTTAATTCTACCACAATCGGTCACACAATTAGTATAACTTTTAACTAAATCTAAATCTTTTACAATGCATGATGTATCTAGTGATTTAGGTACTTGCATTTTTAATATTTAAAAATTATAAAAATAGGAAGGCAGGCATATTGTGTGCACTTTTTAGGAAACATGGCTGGTTCACAGTAATATGAAACAAGCAAGATTTTTTTCAAAATTTTGATGATAATAATACAATCTAGGGCGCACTAACAGTTGGTTTAGCATGCATTTAAAATAAATATAGTTACAACCAATAATAAAATTGTACACAATATATATAATGTTTAAATTTGAAAGTTGAAAAGTTAACTTAAGGAAAGAAAACAATAGTATTTATATTTACAGTATGTTTATATAAAATATGTTCTTGAGTTCAAACCCAGTCGGGATCACCGGATACTAACTGATAAAAATCTGTCGCACAACTTCCTTCGAAGAGGAAGTAAAGTCTTTGGTCCCATGCCGATTGTTGCATGTGAAACAACCCTGAAAGGTATGTCAAAATACCTTTCCCGGCAAAATTGGTATGCCCTTTCGATCTCGCTCATAGAAATTCTCGTGTACTGATACAATTATTCTTTTCAGAAAGTGCACAGTAAATACCTCAAATAAATATATAAAATAGTTGTTGGTAGCAATATAACTGTCAGTCGTTGTTGTGCAATTAACCAGCGCTTCAGGAAAGGCAGGTTTAAATTAAGGTCAAATGAAGTTTGATCTACTGATAAGCAAGTTCTCAGACCAAGAACTTAGCTGTGTTGCAGCTTTTAGGAACTGCTTTAAACATACTTTTGTGACATGATAATATTGATGTGTCAGGTGTCAAAACAGTGGCCTCTAGACGAGGCATGTCCAACCTTCCCTAACTTGAGTTCTTAGGGGGCTGCGGGCCATACATGAAATGTATAGGAGAAATGTTCATATTTAATAAAAACGAACGATTTTTTTTAACAAATGCATACATTTTCAAGAAGTGAATCAGAAAGAAAACATGCAAAAAATGTATTTCAGTATGAAACTTGAGATCTGACATTTTAGCTCAGGCGATAGATAGCATTTCTATCTACTGAGCTAAGGGTTTTGGCTTTGATTTCCTGCATGGCCAAAAATTCATCATTGGTGAGATGTGGGTTTACCCTTTCATAATGATAAATTAACGGTTGGGGACTGGATGTTGTGTCTGTCCTAGTCTTAAGTTATATAAGGCATATGAAGCTACAACAGGCCTAGCAAGCTGGTAGTGAAAAATATATGGCTTGGATTAAAAAACTGACACAGCCCATAGGCATTGATGGATGTTGATTAAAGTATTAAACTTGACCATTGATTGTTTATTCATGTAATTTGAAGTAATTCAACTTGAGCTGGTGAGCTGCGCAGAACAAGTTCCGGGGACATGCGTTGGACATGTATTCTCTAAAACAGGGGATCCCAAACTTTTTAGACCAAAGGAGCCCTTGCAGTATAAAAANATTTTTTTTTTTACATTCAGAACTTGATACTTTAATCAATATTAAAAAAAAAATGACATCCTGGGTTGTGCGAATGTTTCACTTGCAGAATTAAAAATTAAATCAGAATATATATTAGTGGCTTGGGTGGGCTCTCTTTTGATCAAGAAATACTTCAATATTTTGTTATATGGTTGTCACCCATAAGGACAGATAATTTTCTATATTTAGCCTGTTTCTAAATTTAGTCTTTGTAGCAGTATATAAAAAAAAAATTGCTCGCAAAGATTTGTTGTTACGAAACACATCAAACATTTTAAAACTTGATTCCTTATTTTACGGTATTCCAGGGATTTTTCAATCCAAAATTTTGTAATTTCTTTTATCTGAAATTTTGTTTTTAAAATATGATCTATTAATCTAAAAGTTATTATTTCTCTTTTAAAGACCATTTGTTGGCACTGGCGTATACATGTGTTGTTGCTCAATATACTAGTATTTCTATTAAGTATAAAACAAACATCATATATTCTGGCTGCACCTTTGGCAAATGGCCTTTATTAAAATTTAAAAAAACTTACAATCCAAGTAACTGATGCTATTTTATAGTGTGAAAAATAAATAAAAGATATTCTAAAAATATCTCACGGAGCTTGCAATAATGATGGCAGATGCCAATTTGAAAAACGCTGCTCTTAGATACATTGAGAGTGTAGTATGCATCCCAATGTGTGCTTTGCATTTGTTAGGTGAGCTTTTCATTGAACCAATTGGACCGATCCACTTGGAGGTAGCTTTGTTGGTGAGAGTAATATCAATACTGTGTTAGTTTTATGAATATGATTAAATAATTCACAAACATAACATTTTTGCATTAATATTATTAACATTCAATAGCAACAATTAACTTTAAGGTGATGAAATGAGTTGTGATGAATATTATTGTGAATAAGGGTGAATGTGGTTAATCTTGGGTATTAATGGCCACCCGTTTTGAACCTAATCATTGTAGCCACTCATAAACTAATGTCACATCAAGCTTCAGCACATAAAGAGTGTAAAAGGCATTTCCTTGAAGTTGCATCGTAGCTAAGCTCTGATGATAGGAACTTTACCATCAGTAGACAACCTAATTCAAACTCCCATTTAGGCTTAATTTGGGATATCCCTTTTACTCCAAGGCCATTCTTACTCGTAGTAACTACAAGTGCAACAACGGGTTTGACATATATATTATTATCAATAACCACTTCATAATCATTATTATCTTTCAAACATTCAGCTTTTCAATCTTACAATACAATATAAATGTATATTTTTGCAAAATTTTTAATTATAAGGAACATGTGTATTTCAAATTTAAGCTAAACTGATTGTTGTCCTTCTGGTTTGACCGATAAAAATGAATGTAGTAGAACTCTAATTTCATGATGTAAGTTTGTTTGTAATTTCTCGTAGGTAATTATGAGCTTGCCTTATTTTCAACTAATTTGAATTTTCTCCTTAATTACCTTAAACTCTGATAAGTAGGTTTTCGCTTTGTATTTCAATATTTTTATCAACTAAAACAAAGTTACCTAGTAAATTAGTAGTCGCAAATGATACTTTAAAAAATTAAATTCACTAACCCAGTATAACCAGTAAAACAGTGACTTTTGTTGTTATGACTAAATTGGAAAGGCAATAACAATTCTCAAACGTACGAAGATCTGATTCATTTTAAAACCCACACAATATATTATATTTACATATTATTTAAAACTAATGAAGGGCTGTATTAATCTTTGTACACTAGTAATGTAACAACTAAACTATAAATTTATCCATGGGCATAGGGAGGGGGGAGGGGGCCACCGAAATGTTCCGAAGTTTTTAATTTAAAGCTTAAGGGTGATATTGTATCAAACCTCAAATAACTACAGAAGCATTCACTTTTCAAAACTTTTCCAGGGAAGGATCACTACAAATAGCTTCAAAGGAATTTAATTTAAAAAAGTGTCTTTCAGGAAAACCACTTTTAATGAGTTCTTAAGGTAACTTGTTTTTAAACAATAATCCATTCTTAATAGCTTCTAAGGGCATCCCATTTTTTTAAAAAATTGCTGGTGGAAGACCATTTCATATATAGCTTCTAATGACATCATTTTTAAGAAAAAAAAATCAATTGATGAACACTCTAAATAACTTCTAGGGTATTCCAACTTTTAAAAAAAATTCTGGGTGTGCATCACTTCAAGTAGCTTATAAGAAATCTAAACTATAAAATAAAAATTGGTGAACCCTTCTTGAAATCTTTTAGAGGTTTTCAATATTAAAAAATTTGCTGAAGGAGACTATACCAAATAGCCTTTAGGACTATACAAATTAAAAAAAATCAAGGGGTATCACTATTATAAATAGCTTTTAAAATAGTACAATATTCAAAAATCCTCCCAAACGAGGGTCACTACAAATGGCATCTAGGAGCATCCAATTTTTTTTAGCATTAATTGGGAGGGAAGAGAGTATAAATACCCTAAAAAATGTTTTGTTAATTCTTTCCTCCATCTCCCCTCGTCTCACACAAATTAAGGTCCACCACCTACTATATAAAATAACAATATTCTTATTTCTTAGGGTTTAATAGTAAGTCTTAACATCATGTCATAAACTTACGATTTTGAACTACCAGCCACCACATCAACCCGAAATTAAATTTTACCTACGCCCATGACTTTATCATATTATTTAGGGTTGGCGTCAAAACCCTAGAATAAAAGCCCATTCTTGTTTTAATTGGGAAAATTTATTCAAAGATATATAATTCTAAATTATGTGTTTCTTAAAGTTACTATGCTTAGGTAATTATGGTCCAAATGTGCACAAAAATATATAAACTTGAGTTATATTTTCTAATATTCATTTACAAGTTGTATGAATATTTATAGCTTTCTTGAAATTCTGTGTTGATACTTGGTGTTTGAAGTTAAAAAGCATTGTATTATAATCGTCTATCACAGTATTTGATACCAACATTTATTAATGTAAAGAGTAGGTTTTATAAAAACCAATGCCATCATAATATGAAATGTATGTTGAACCCATTTTTAAATTATTAAATTTAAAGTCAAATTATAATTTTAATTATTAATAGATGATAATAATATTGCATTGTTGGTAAGGTATTGTTAAGTCTAATTCTTTTTAAATGTGTAAACTACCTGGAAATATTTTTTGTATATTTATATTGTAAAATGTGTAGAGTAATTTCATAGAGTAGAACAGCAATTAACTGGGGGCTTTACTTGTTGTACAGTACTTCATGTTTAAATTTCTTTCAAACAAAATGCTGGAAAATAGATGCATATTTAATAAATAAGCCAAATAGTCAAGCCTTAAAAATATGAGTAGACGGATGCAGTCATATGTCCTAGAATTAGCTTTGAGTAAACAAGCTAGTAAAGTTTAAAATGTAATCAAAATAGCCATCTTCATTTTTTTTAAATACAATTTTAAAACTTGAAATTAGAGAAAATAATATATATCTACTGAAAACCCAAGCAACTTTTTAATCATGTATTAAACCATAGATCTTTTGCTATTGATAATGTTCGAATGCCAGTAAGGTAAATAAATATTATGGTGAGATTAGGTATGTTCCTTTTCATTAAAACTGAGATCATAAAGCTCATTCGAATGACAACAATTGACCCACAGCATGTTGATCCCTCTGCATCTAAGAGCTGTTGTCAGTTGAATGAGCTTTATATTCTCAGGCCCTAAATGGTAGCCTGGCACCTGGTGTCATGTTTTATCCAGGATTAAATAGAACATGTAGGTAGGCAATATTCGTTGGAGAGTCACACCTGCTCCCCCTGTTACCCCTCAATATCATGTATGTGACAATAATTATAGTTTTTCATATGTTTTTCTGAGTGTTCAAGTATAAAATGAAATCCAACATAAATATGTTATCAATTCATTGATCGGTTTAAAACTACTATAGAGCATAACTAATTTATTTGCACAGGTCACAAATACAAAAATTGACGCATGAAAGTTTGCAAAAATATATAAAAATGAATTGTTTGTCAAAGTAAGTCTAGAATTGAGATTTTACCCCAACACAACATGGCCCGCAAACCCTGTAGCTTGTTAGACCTTATTCTTAGATAAAATAGTCTAATAATGGTAGTTACAGATCTTGGCAGTTGGATGGGGGGCAGATCTGGATAGTTTCAGAGCGTTTTATTACCTCTAATTTTGTTAATCCAAATGGGGGGAAGGGAGGAAGGAATTGACAAGACCTGTTTAGTGTTATAAAGGTATACCTATTTGTAAATTTAATATACTTTTTTAATATTCCCCAGTATGCATACATATTGAATACTAACATTAAAAGACTAAATATATAGAGTTACTCACATTATATTAAATAAAATAATAATAAAATAGTCATCGTCCAATGTCAACTATTTCACAATCTAGGTCAGCACACAACTTCAACACATTGAGCTATTTTAGTTAAAATAACATCCACCAGAATGAAACAATGGCTACAACGTCACTTATAAAGGTCCTGTTATAATGCAATTCTTATTTTGTGAAGATCTACTACACGACAAATTTTAAATAAAGTTAACAAGATCATGAAACTACCTTTGTTTGTCCTTTATTAAAGTGGGTTTAGTGACTTTGGAAGATGATCCTAACATATTAGCCGTTCTGGGGAAGGGCTCGGTTTGGGGCATAGCACCATCCCGTTCCCTTAATAAACACCATAATTTGGGCAATTATCTAACTTTCATTTAAAAGTTAGCAAAAATAATCGATGGATAAATATATTGTTTGATTGTGATACATGAAGTTTTTCTTTCAATAATGTTTTAAGTCATACCTTAAATGTGCAATGGTAATGGAGCTCAGATGATTACTTCTATTACAGGCCAAAATTTTGTTTGTAATAGTTAATATTTCATTCTTGGTACAACTGTTCGATGAAAGAGGAGTGAATCCAAGCTCCAGCACGATCAAGAACACCATCTATATGATAAATCTATTGAAAGCCGTACTGAAGTTGGAAAGTTGACTTGTAATAGGTATTAAGGATCATTTTAATATACTTTTAGGGTAGATTTGATTTATTTTACTCCGTGATATTTGAAGAAGTAATATCTATCTGTGCCCAAAGTGCATGTTCAATAGATAAAATTGTTATAATAGGTAATCTCATCCTTAGGGAAAGGTTATAAAATTGGGTGAAAATAAATACTGTGCAACAATGAATGAGTGAAAAGTACAGTTTTGAACACAATTGAATGTCTAAACTAATAAAAACTATGGAGCAGGGCCGTATTCAAAAATATATTTTGGGAGTGATTTGCTTGGCATTAAATCCCTCTTCAAAACAATTTTAAGCACATTGAAACATAAATAGGGTTGAAGATATTAGCAATTGTCTAAGACTCCAATAAATCACTAAACTAAGATTTGAGGGGGAATACAAAAATATATTATTGATAATACTTTGAGGATAAGGGTGAGTCGAAACCCCTCTCCCAGCAGTACGGCCTTGCTATGGAGAGGCTTTTTTAACCGTGTCTTTTTTTAATGTAGTTTGCAGCTCTATCACATAACTACCTAATTATTCTAGCCTACTGGATGTATATCTGACCAAGATACTCTAAATGTCTCTTTGTAAATGGCCTTTTCCTACCTTAACCTTTTGCTACATGTTTACTACAAGGGCATGTTTTACTGTTGTTGGACATGTTTTTACTGTAGATCTTTTTGGAGTCAAATGTTTGGTAACAATTTTAAGAATTATAAAATAAGATAGCTTTCTCAACTTATAATGATCTCAAATAATCTGTATATGAATTATCTTTGTGAAAAAATTACAAAAAATAAATTGTCTGCTTTAAAAATAAAGTCAAGTTTAATTTTGGAGGAGGTGTGTTTATTAACCTATAATAACATTCCTTTTTTTTATATAAATCAAAACAGAAAAAAAAAAAAATTCTAAATCCTCCCCAGTACAAATCTTGTAATAGGAGTGCAGCAAATGTTCGAATGTTAACTTCGAATGCTTGGTTTGACAGTGTTTCGATTTTCTCTCATTTAGAGCCAATATGTCGTACCTAAGTGTCCTGAAGTCTGCCTTTATTTAATGGGATATTGCTATTTAAGATAGGAGAAGAAAAGACTGAAACGATGGCGGAAGACAAACCGATTCGAATGTTATCTACAGATTTTGAATATCTGCTTAATTTAATTGCACCAAGAATGGTGAAACCAGACACTCCTTATTCAGTAACAAATATATTACTCTTTACTGACTATAGCGAAAGCTGGTGTTACATTACCATGTTCTCTTCGGTTTTGTTAAAAGTTAGTTGCCATCTTAAGAATGTTGCAGTGTTCGAAATCATCATCAAACGTCAGATTCACTTTATATTGACAAATGTATTAGTTTTATTTCTAAGGAGCTTCCTCCACTACTTTTTTAAATCGAGTGACCCCTGTGCTCGACGCCTCAAAAGAGGAAAACTCCTCAAGGAGGTGGGATTTATGTCGCTCCTCATAGCAAGATTTTATTTTTAACCCTCACTCTTACTGAAACCTGTTGACAGATTTTAAAGCTCTTTCGCATAGGCAGTTTTGTAGTATAAGGAAAAGGAGGATGGGGGGGGG
>CABFOV010000018.1:239801-255517 GCA_902141375.1 Timema poppense | reverse complement strand
TCTGACCACTTCCCATGGGGCAACGCGAGAAATGCCACGCTCACCACGCCACACCTCCACAGTCTATCAGTTACGCCTTTTCACTCGGGGCGAGAACAATGTACGCGGGCCGGGATGTTTGTTGATGAGACTTCACACACAGAGACCGAGAAACGGGGCAGTTTTGGTGAGTCTTGTTATGTCCACTCTTCGTGGTTGTAGACTTGGTGTTATTTAACTCATATTTGCTTCTTGCTTGTAACGTTGATCTCAAGCAACGTTACAGGGTGTATTGGTGTAAGTCCCGGTGAAGTGCCAGCCGGATATTTGTCTATATCTATGGAACCACACAATTACTGTGCCGTACTTTTGATTATTCTGTAGAGTATTTATCCAGGCATTTTTTTAGAATAATAATTATAATAGCATGGTTTGGTGTGAGCCCCGGTGAAGTGCCAGCCGGATATTTGTATATATCTATGGAACCACTTAACCGATTTAAATGTAGTTTTTTTGTAGAATATTTATCCAAGCAAGTTTTAGCATGATTTAATCATGTTTTGTGTTGTGAGTCTTGGTGAAGGACCAGCCGGATATTTGTCAACAACTGATTCCGTATTAATTATATCCGGTAGGAGAGTTTTTTCAACCTGTGGGTCGCGATTCCCAGGGGGGTTGCAAAGGCTTTATGAGGGGGTCACGGTCGCAAGCCAGGTAAAATAAAAAGCAGGTGTAGGTCCTACACTACAATAAAAATACAACAATTTCAAAGAAAAGTTTATTTTTAAATATATATTCTACAAGCTACAATGCATTAAAGATACAACAATAATTTCAGTGAGAAGGCTGTGCCTGTTTATTTTTTAATAATTTGACGACGCAATTAACCAATCTTTTGAGACGCAAATAACCAAATAATTTTCTGATTTGAGTCTATTTCTCTTCTTAGTTTTTATGTTCACCATTGAAGAGAAAGTTAGTTCACATAGGTAGGCAGTGGTGAATTGCACTAATAATCTCAAAGCTTCCCTTGCCAGCTCTGGATACTCTTCTTTTCTCTTTATCCAGAAGACGTCAATCTTTTGCGAATTAAATTCCATTTTAATCATTCCGTAAGCTGCAACATCTATAAGATTTTCTTTCATCTTCGTGGTCGGATCAGCCAGTTGTACTGACATATCCAAAAAAGGATTTTGTATACATCTATGCCCACTATCAGCGTCAGAGTTCGGTTCTGGAAAATAACTTAATAATCTTTTTTCCAAATCATGCAAGCTCTGTATCATGCAAGGAATGTGAGAACTTACTACTAACAATTGGTCCGTTGTAATTTCTTCGACAATCTTCTGAACACAAGGGAAAGAATCAGCCCTTAATTTTTGTAAAAACTTTGACCACAAACGAAGTTTTGTGAGGAATCCTTTGTCTTTATCCTTGGCCATTAGAATATTTTCTTCTTTCTCTTGGATGCTCTTGTTTAAAATAGGTGGTTAAAAAGATCAGTGAGAAATACTAATTTTAATAGCCAAACAGGTTCACAAAATTAATTCTCATATTCATATTTATGATCGTGTAAGAACAATAACAATTCAGCTTTTAGTTCCAGAACTCATGGTGATATATTTCCTTTTGATACCCATCTGACCTCTGTATGATTAAGGAGATTTGTATGGAGAGAACTCATGTCTTCACAAATGATTCTTAACAGTCGAGTTTGAAAAGCTTTACAATTAATAGAGCTCACAACTTTGATCACCTCTTTCAGTACCCCATTCAAATCAGAAGGTAAAACCTTGGCTGCCAGAGATTGCCGATGAAGAAAGCAGTGTGTCCATGAGGCATTTGGCGTTATTGATTTTAATTTCGCAATGAGTCCGCTTTGATTGCCAGTCATAGCTTTAGCACTCATCGCTACAAATAGCGACATTTTGTCCAATCAATCTCGTAGTCACGAGTGTTTTCTAAAAACGTGCCGTATAAATACTGGCCATTAGTGTTCGCAGGAAGTGCTTTGCAAAATAAAATGACTTCATTGATACTTTCATCTGCTTCAAAGCACACAAATGCCACAAATTGCGCACAATCTGCAACATTAGTCAACTCATCAAACTGCAAAGAAAAATGTGGGCTCTTCTTTGAATTTTTCGACTAATTGTTCTTGAGTGTCACCGGCCATATCGTTTATTCTGCGTTCAATGGTATTATCAGAAAGTGGTATGCTTTTTAGATTGTTTGCCTCCTGCTTACCTAGCATAATCTCAACCATATTCAGGGCTGCTGGCATAATAAGATTTTCGGCAACTGTATGCGGTTTTCCAGCTTTAGCGAATCGGTATGCGACTCTGTAGATAGCTAATAAAGCTTTCTCATTGACATTGGATACCTAAAATAAGATTTAAAAAAATATAACTTTAATATGAATTTTACTATTATATCAATATATATTAAAATTTTTATTTATTGTATGGGTATTTAATGAAAAATGAGGTGAATATTAAAGTTAGATTAATTCTTTGGGTAGTATTTAAAAATCTTAATATTCAGATTTGTATAGAATTTCGAATGGATAATGATAATAGTTATTTCTCAAAACTTTAACAACAAACGTCTGTGAATTTATTGGAATGGCAATTTTTTTTATTTCCTGAATAATTAATCAATTTAAAAAATGGAGATTGCAAGGTTTCTTATGAAAGGCCTCAGATAATATTATTTTTAAACAACAAATAATACTAGTTTTATTACTTGAATCATAGTAGTTTGCTGATGGTTAAAGGTTTTCAGCTTCCGTTCGAAGAAATGTAACGGTTTATCAGCATCCTTGTTATGTTTAGCTAAGAGGTGATGCATAAGCTTTGATGGCTTCATGCTCTCACAATATAATACTTCACCGAAAACTACACATTGAGGTTTATTATTCATGACAGTAAAACCATATTTCAAATAATGTTCATAAAGTCTATTTTTTTCGGTTTTGACTCGCTTCCACTACTGCCACTTGTACTAGACGTGGAGGGCTGGGCAGATCTTTTTAGAAACTTCTCCATTACGACCGTACACGCTGGTATACTCTGACAACTGACAAACGACTGTTCCTATGCGGCCACTGACCATTGACATTCGACCAACTTGCACGCGCACTCCCCCCTCCCCCCCAACAGTGCCAAATACGTCTTATTTAAAATCACTGATATAGTTTTATTACTTACAGGGGGTCGCCAAAGTTGTTTTACTTGCAAAGGGGTCGCATATTCAAGAAGGTTGAAAAACACTACTGTAGGATATCAACCGGGGAAATTGTAGTATGATAGACTTAGGTTTTGCGGGTTCGAGTCCTTGTTAAAGTTTCGGATTGATGTTGTGTATATTTTATCTAGGATATTTATAGATACATAAGCGTAACAGTGTAATATTTTTTCAATTAGGCCTACGTATTTTTTATATCAAGCCAGGTTTGAACATTAGTTTAATCAGGTGTTTTGCTGTGAGTCCCTTGGAAATACTGACAGGCCTAGCTATAATGGATTTTGTGGATCAGCCGGAAGGTGAAATTCCGTTCTTCCGTGAAGGGGATAATTTAATCCAGAGTGAAATATAGGAGAATATTTATAAGTAATATAATCTTACCTATTTTAACCATATTTACTACTAATTACTGGGTGATAGTGATTAAAAAGATACAAATTAAAGGTGATGTAAACACATTTGCTTGGAGGGGAGTTGGGAAACAATTTAAGAAAACGTGTCTCAATATTCCCGACCAGGACTAGAACTCTGTTAGTAGTCTTGTATGGCGTATGGCATCACTACGTCACACCGCGAGATAGTATTGTGATTTCAATTAACCTACTTTTCTCTGATTGGCTGATATAAATAGCCTCCTTCTCCCCACCCCCTGGCCTACTTTCCACGTCCGTATGATTTACTGTTATTCCTTCCACCATGGTTCGGATTTCCACGTTAAACTGTAGGTCCTCCATTTCATCTCACAATCACCCTACCATTAAACATTAGCGTAAGTGCGTACAACCCGAATGGGTAGTAATATGCGGTGCTAATAATAATAATAATAATAATAATAATAATAATAATGTTATTCCTAATTCCTAACAACTAACAAAAAGGTTACTCCATAGATTCTGCCACGAGGTAGGCTATTCCTAATCTTTGCCATACTGTCCGTCTATCCTTGCCACTTCCTTTTGTCTAGTGGATCCATCGCCTCAAACCGTAAGTCCACCGTAGAAATGTAAGTCTGCTCGATGCGATGAGTGCGCACTGTGTAGTAACGGCGTTGATTGTGGTTCCTCATTCCAAGCGAGCCGGAGAATATATAGTATGTATAATCCGCGTGGAGGAGTGGTCAGCACGTAGAGGTGGGGGAAGCTTCCATCAACATCTAGAACGTCAACTCGTGTCGGCTAACAACACTCAAGCTGCTTTCAGTTGACTCGTAGACTTTGTTGAACGTGGAGTTTTCACCACGTGGACGTGGCTGGTCACTTTTCTCGGGGTTGCTCCTTCCGATGGGCCATCGGGCTTGAAGGAAGAGTCGGTGAAGTGGATATGTAAATAAAACAAATATATGCTACGAATGTAGCATATAACTACAGTATACCATTTTTTTAACTCTTGACGACTTAATATAGCATCAACTAATATTCATATTTTACGACTGAACGGGGCTAAGCCAGTTTAGCCCGTTACAACTATATATTAATTACACTAATGAGTTAGGGATGAGGAAGGCTTAATTAGAGGAAATGCACCCGCATTTCCTTTGAGGGTGGAAAACCATATAGGACAAACCTAAGTGCATCCGACTGGGATTGAACTCTGATCTCCCCGTCTTCGGCAGTCTAGTCCAATACGAGAGTTGCGCGTTATATCACGTGGCCATCAAAGCAGGTAAGTAATGTAATTAGAAAATATTTCGACAAAATGTATATGGTAATAATTATAATAAATATTAACCCTGTGCATAGAACAATGTTGAACCTTTGAGAGATTTTTGAAAAAATATTACTTCTTAAATAAATAAAAAAGTGCTTGTATTATTTATGTGTTAACACAAAAGTTGCTTAAAACTTTAAATGATGGAAAGAGAAATATAATACATCACTACTTTCCTATAGATAGGATGAAAAACAATTTTTGGAAAATAACAGCTCTATTAGACCTACGCAGATTTTGAGTCCCAACCTCATAATACAAATGGATGGTTTTTGCTAATTGATTTCCCAATATCCTTCCACAAAGATGAGTGTTCCTTTACTCTAAATTGTATCTTCCTTATCTATACCTCAATACTGTAAATATTTGGATAGCCCGAAAGGATAGTAAGATGCGATGCAAAAACAAAAACCGTGTTGACATAAATTTAATAAATATGGTCTGTATACAGTTTTGTCGTACCCTAATGGGCCTTGAGTTAAGAATAGGAGTGTGTAAAAATTCAACAATGATAATAACGATATATACATATATGTATAAATAATATTAATAAAATAAAGAGCCTTTTCTGTCTGACTGTCATGTGCATTGCGTGATATCTACCGCAATCAGATATCTAAAGTTTTAAAATTAGTAGTCCACGTGCACAAACATATGCACCTCAAAATTGAATTTTAAATTTTTGATTAGATTTTTCAAATTTATTAAAAACTTGGTTGGAAGAAATAAAGTGAAGATTTTTTCTCTCTGTTACTCATAGTCATATTAGTCGCGCAGTGAATTGCGTGACTATTCCGGACAAAGCCGGGTACTTCTGTTAGTCTATGAATAATTGCTTCATCTTCTGTCACTTTATAAGAATTGTTGCAGATAGGCACATATTAATTAGTAAAAATGTAAAAAGTAAATATTTTAAGCCTCTATCAATGATTAATGCATTGTTGATTAGCTCAGTTTTAGAAACTTATTGAGATATAATACATACATACATACATACATACATACATACATACATACATACATACATACATACATAAATACTTTCAATTTTACTGTTGAATTTTGTACAGCAAAAAATATCCATTAATTGTTAAAATATAATTTGAAAATAATGTTATGTAATGCTTGGTTTGATATTTATTCTCTCGTTTGAACTACTTAGTAGGTACTGTACATTGCAATTTGCAACCAAGAAGCTACCAGGAGAAAAAATATCAAATAGATGAATTGTGGATGCCAAATTGAATAAGCCATTACTGTAAGTAAGGTGATGCTGAATTAGCCTTCTTGAGTACAAGATGTGTTAAGTGTTAACAACTGCCCCTTCTTGAAGGACTTGACTACTGGCTGATTGGCCAAGAGGACGAGGCTTCACGGTGAGTATCATGAGGCGTTCTCTTGTTGATGAAAAATAAGCCGGACGTTTCGTAATGAATATACGAGCCGGGAAACGAACCTTGTTTACTAGGCTCGGATATATCATACCCAGAGATAGGGTAAAATAGCATCAATTTTCAGTTTTTTAGCATTAATTATTGGAAATTTAGCGTTTTGTGGCATAATTTAGCATTTTGTAGCAAAATAGGTAAAAATGTCTTTCGTCAATGTTTTTAGGGCCTATACAAAGGATTTATGATAAAATTTGTGTTTGCATTAATACGAAGGGTATTTTAACCTTCGTTTGCAATTATTTTCATGTGAGAGATTATAAATAATTAATATTAAATTAATAAGGAAACTGGAAAATTGTGTGAAACACAAACAGAAGAATGCAGAGTGACTTCAATTGGCATAATTTATTTTACACAAATGTGTAACGTCAAAAAATCATTGTAGCCTACAGTACAAAAATTATAAAAATTGAAATATAAAATAGTTTAGTAAATAGCAGGTATCATAAATAGTTGGTGTCGTTGAATCAGTTCAAACAAATGTGCAAGTCAAAGATAGTAAATATTGGCAAATAAAATAGTGTGGTAAAAAAATGACATAAGTGTGCATATTTTAAATACAGTAGAGCGTCGGAAATCCGAACGTCAAAAATCCGGAGCGTCGCAAATCCGGATCGGCGGTGAGAGCAGGTAGGGGATGTAGTGGAAGGTATCCTTGAGAGTTCAACGATTTAGCCAGTCATCTCTCCTTGGTCACGTGCTCGGCTCAGTTCTGTGCTATCATTTACAAACTTTACATCAGTGGTGATAATGGAAGCAATGTAAAAGAGAGTGACGACGACGAAGAAATGGATGCTGAAGAAGCTGCCGGTCCTTCACACTCAGACGCCTATGAAGCATTCCAGACAGCTATGAACTGGTTAGAGAGGCAAACTGAGGGGATGGCGACGCAACTCGTACTTCATAAAAGACTGAGAGACATGGTTGCAAAGAAACATACGTCAAGTCTTGTACAAAAAACAATTAAGGACTTTTTTACTTAGTAAGTTTCCATTAATTACTGTAGATTCTTGGGGGGGGGGGTTTTCTAAAAAGTATTGTAGAGTTACTAATCTAAATTGCATATTGTACATGTTCTTATTCAATATACTTTATTAAAATATTTTGTGTACTGTATTTTTCGAACCCTTCACCCTCTATTTTGCAATACAGTAGACTTCCGAGCGTCATGTATCCTCTAGTCAACACATTGCGTATGTATACAGTTATTGAAAGCACATTTGAAAATCCGGACAATTCAGTAATCCGGATGGGTCCTGGTCCCGATCGATCCGGATTAACGACGCTCCACTGTACAAGTATATCAGTTCACTATTAACAGGGGCCCAAATTGTTTGTAGGGCTGGCCCAGCAAAGGTCGAGTTGTTAACTTTCGGCCATACACATCTGAATGATGTCACACACTTTACCTTCACGCACTGTGGTTCCCATCACTTTCGAAGGTAAAGATATCCTTCAACACACTTGTCACTGGTCAGCTTGGAAAATAGCGGTAGCACTTCAAACTATTTTCTGGCCGACTTCTTGTCTGGTGTCAGCGATTGTGCAGCAATCGCAGGGTTGAAGAGCTTTCCTGCTGCCTTGAAAAAGTTGTTGGTGGTGCATGGTGTCATGTGTTTGGCCAACTTCATGGCGCTCTTCTGTGCACACCCGCACAAAAACTGCTTCAACTCCTCCCGATTGGCTACACTGGTGATGCTGCCCAGGAGAGATCGAGTTCTTTCCGAGAAGTTTCCATTGAACAATCGTTACAGGACTGAGATCAGAGCTTCCAGCTCGTGCCAGAGCAGATGGTCAAATAGGAATTTGGAGCCTTAAAGCTTATTGATCAGCTCAACGAACATTTTGCAAGAGTCCACAACGAACACCATCTGCAGTTTGACGGATTGCCAGGCGACCGGGTCCCTTTGCTACTCCAGCAAATATTTCCGCACTTGCGTTGTTGTTCTCATACTGCCCCAGAAACTCTATCAGAGCATTCGAGTAATCATTCAGGTAGAGCACAGAGTGAAACCAGCTGTTCCACCTGGTCACTACTGGACTGGGGAACAGTATTGCTGGAAGGTCTGCGTGTTCTTCTTGGAGAAAACTAACCTACGCGCTTTTCATTTTTCTAGCGTTTAAAAACGCCATATTCACTTTCACAACAAACTGGTTCAGTGCCTTTAACTCTTACATGAAAATATCTCCGACAAGATTTACTTTATGAGCCCAGAATTGAAAATTGAGCAAATGGTCACCCGCCAAAACATTCAGAGCACTGAAGCATGTTTCCATATATCGAGCCGAGTCGGAATCAAGGCCCAGGATGTTATTATATTCAATGCCGTATTGAGTGATGGATCCATTGATGGCCTGTCAGACCATTGATCCGGTCGCCTTGTCGAGGAACAGGCAGTTGGCCAAGAAGACATCCTGCGTAGCAGCCTTGGCAACAGTCCTAAAGAGGATTGCCAGCACACAACGACCACGGGAGACAGAAGTTTCGTCAACCACGATGACGATGAGTACACCCTGCACCTTTTCTTTCAGCTCCAACATCATTTCCTCTCCAATAGGCTGGACGAAGTTTTCTCGTAAATTTATTCCACAAGGTAGATCTCTAAAACCAGGGATATGCCTGAAAAAATGAACAAGAATAATAAAATATAACATTTACAAAAATCAGATCATTCCAATGTGTAATTCAAGGTGCTGGGGGAGAGGGAAAGAGATAGATAGAGAAGAGGGTGGAGATAAAATATCAAACTGAATGCGCACAATTCTAGTTCAATTGCCATGAGAGTGGTTGTGAACAAACTTACTTTTTCAAGTATTCGCGCACCGTTGGACGGTCCAACTTGTTGATTGGAATGTTTGCCTTCAAGCACATTTTAACAGTATCGTCGATGAAGACCAATTTTTCCGTCTTGCCTTTCTTCTGCTTGTCGCAAACTTCGGTGATCGAAAGCTGTCTTTTGAGGCCGTGAGTCTTTTGCTCCTCTTTTCTCCGTAAATGTCCTGCACTTACTAATTGTTTATTTAGGCTGTCTTTCTTATCCGACTCTAATTTAATATTGCAAATTCTACACATTAGTATCTTGCTGTAACTCACATAAAATTGGTTGGCTTTAAATTGACCCGCACGCTGTTCAACAGTAATCGTCTTGCCACGACCCATCTTGAAAACGATTGAGGGACAACTGCGCGTCGTGCTGTGAGCGCTATGGCCTTGGCCTGCTGAAGATTGAGGAGAGCCCTGCCCTGTGATTGGTTTGTTGGTGTGGTAGAGTGGGTGGGTGGGGGTCTGGCACCAGACGGCCGTAGCCCTTAGAATTTCCAAAGAAAGTGCTGTCGCGCCAATACAGAGGTTGGCTTTCGTAAGGATTGGCGGAAGGATGGGGGGGTGGTTGCTAAGCAACGACTAACGGAATGTGGCGATTAGCCGGATGGGCTGTGGAAGGCACAGGATGCAAGTAAAACCCGAACTGAAGCACACAGACGAGTGAAAATCAATTATTTTTAAATCACTTATTTCCGCTGAAAAACATCGTTTTATAGAAATTCTCAGCATTTTATTTAAATGCACAGCATTTTATTTAAATGCACAGCATTTTATTTAAATGCACAGCATTTTATTTAAATGCACAGCATTTTCAAAGAATTTGCGTCTATTTCGCTAAATAGAATAATTTAGCTAAAATATTCTCAAAATCACGTTTTCGCGTTAATTCGCGAAATAAAAATCGCTTTAAACACTTTCAAATGCTATGAAACGCAAAGAAAACTTATAAATACCCTATTTTCGACCCTTTTATTTTTTTTCACGTTTTTCGCAAAAGCGAATTTACCCTATCTCTAATCATACCCAATATAACAAATACAGCTTGATGATAGGATGTTTCTCGTGTTTTCCTAGGTCTCTAATTCTCTCTTCTTTTTTTACATCCATTAGGTTTTCCCGCCTATAGTCCGGGCCAGTTTTTTATTCAAGCCATATATTTTCCACTACCGGCTTACTAGGCCTGTCGTTGATCCATATTCCTTATAATATAACTTAAGACTAGGACAGGCACAACATCCAGTCCCCGGCCGTTAATTCATCACTGTGACAGGGCAAACCCACATTTCATCAATGATACATTTTTTGTATATGCCAGTAATCGAACACATGACCCTTAGATCAGTATACAGACATGCTACTGACTGAGCTAAGGTGTCGGACAGGTCCCTAATTCTCAGAGCAACAATAATTGGTTTCTATTACAATCTTAATAGCTTAACTCTACTATAACCATAACATTAAATGTAGTTATGTATAAACTTTCACACCCTTCAATAAATATCATCCAGGCTTCCAATTTTGTCATTTGTAGCTAATACTTTGCCCTTGGCCATTCTGACTGACAACAATAAATAAGGGAGGGGAGGGGAGGAAGTTGGGCCAGTTACAGTTTAAATATATGTTGACGAAATTTACTTACGAATAGTCCAGATTCGTCCTATGCCATTTAGCAATGAGAAATTACAACAACATTAACAAACCAACAGAACGAAGTTCCCATTTTATATCTTTATATTCTTACGATCGGATATTTGGAGCATCTTTTTTTAATAAATTTTGTTGCGGTCAACATTGATAGCATTTTTACTATGCTGCTAGTGTTATTTTATAGCCAATGCTAATATCTATCAAAATCGGCCGCTGCAGATTACACGGATTGAAATATAATTACATTAAAGTAGATCTATTAGCTTTTTACAAATGTCAGACATGTCCATTTAAAATAAATTTGGGGTATACCGCTCCCTCCATATGTAAGACTAAGCTAAATGAAGGTAGGTTACTTATTGCGCGTCAGTCCGAAGCCTATGACCTCTTTGATGCATGATGGTAGAAATAAAGATATGAGCCTGGTAGAGTAGACTGAGGCAACTCCAACAGAGTGAAAAAGGAAGTTTGAGTGGAAATGCAGGTAAATACCCAAACAGAGACGTGCTGGTATCGCGCAGAATGCATTCTCAGCTTACCAAAGGTATTATTTTACACTTGTTTCCAGTAGTGTGGGTATTTTTTCGAGATGTGTTACGAACCTAACTAGAAATGAGGGAATCAAGTCTCCTAGAATTAGATACATAATGTATTATATATATTATAACAATTCAACTGACTTATTGAAATTGCAACAGACCTTTAAGCTGTAAATATGTTTTATTGCCATCAAAGGATACTTTAAACTTTACAAAATGCCTTAATTGATCACCATGCTTTAACAACTTGCCATTTTAGAGAAAGGAACATCTATCTCACAGGTATCCTTAAGAATAATATAAAGTAAATTGAAAACATTGCTTTACATGGCTTACAATACAACATTTATTCTGTTTGTATTGTTTTTAAAATTGTTAAATAAGTTTATTACATATACATACGCCCTAACCAGAGAAAAAAATACTTTTTTTTTTGAGCCAATCAATGTTCTCTAAACCCCTGAGCCATCCCATCAATATATAGTATCTTAGCATTTTATATATAAACTTGTGAGTTGTGACAGCACGGTGCTTCATTTCTCAATTATGGCATTTTGGAAAGTTTAAAATCCCCTTTGTTGGCAATAAAATATATTTACAGTTTAAAGGTCTGTTGTAATTTCATTAAGTCCGTCGAACGTCTGTTCTTCCCTCCACTTAGTGTGCAGCTCAATTCTAATAGGAAGAGCCCTTTTCTGAAAGTTATAAATATTAATAGATCTAAGCTACTTTCCCGTATTCATACAAACTTTTTGCAGCTGTTTCTTTTGATATATGTTATCAGTACCTATAAAATAAAACTAATTTGATTGTAAAATATTATCAATTTTGGACACAACAAATATATTTGTATTTTCTAAAAGGCTTTTCAGTGAAAAAATTAGTGGACTATCTGTATTGTATAACCTTTTAGGCTGTTCTGTTACCAATGCGGGACATAAAAAAACGTAAACTAAGATGGCGTCTCAGAAAGGGCTGAAATTAAGTGAAAAGTATCTGTTCTGACCTGGGTTTCTATCGATCTTGTTTCACTGTGTCATAGGATGTAATGCTGCAGACAGTACAAAATCGTAAGATATACGCACGCGCAAACATTATATAAAAGAACTGCAGTTGAAAATTGCTTATAGCACACAAGATTGTCTAAGTCTGCATCTTGAATGTGTAATAGATTTTAATTATATATTTACAATTAAACTTAACCTACCCTAGAATATAAAGGAGTGCACAGAAACTCATAATTTTAAGAAAAAGTTACTTTGGAAATTTAAAATCTTGTGTGATATTCTCCTCTGTTCCTTAGTAAATATTCGCGCGTGCGTCCCTACATCACTTTACTTCAAGTTCCATTATTAAACACTTGCGCACGCGCATTTAATATGGTATGACTCTGTCTAGAGATACTTTGTGCTAGCGTTGATTTAGAAGTGGGGGATGCAATACGGACAGTCTAGCGTAATAAGCTGGTCAGTTAAGCAAGTCGTTGCACATTACTTAAGTGGGAATATATAAATACAAATTAAGAACAGTGACAACCCCTCAAACATTAATTTATGGATTGAAAAGATTATGTTTTGATATTTATTTCGTTCTCTGGATCGATACCCGGTTTAACGTAAGTATATTTTAATTAACTCTATATGTACGACACCGCATAACGTATAAATAAAGGTTACGGTTCAGTATTTTCTTATAAAAATGTATAGTTGACAGTCAATTATCAATAATAAACAGGTTTATGAAAAGTATTAACTATACCATATTTTTGTTTTCCTTTGAAATGGTTTTACTATATTTTTTTAAATAGTGCTGGAAAAAGCACATAGATAATGTAATTCGAATTGTTGAAATAATGACATAAACTATGTCTTAATTAACTAAAAATATAATAGTAGATGTTACAATTATAAAATAGTATTTAAAAACTACCTATGTCTAAGTAAATAAAATCCACCGTGTCTCATTACCCCTTAGGTTTATACGTATTATTATTATTATTATTATTATTATTATTATTATTATTATTATATTAACAGTATCACAAAGACTGTTACAACAATAACACCAATTGAAAGAGTTCATTTTAGTAATACTAACACTATCACAATAGATTAATTTTACAACAATATAAAAAGTGAAACACTGAATCTTACATGTGTTTGTTAGACACGTTTTACTACCCGTTCGAGCTTTACGCCTATGTAATAATTACTATAATGTGCTAGAGATTAGAAAGGTTTAATTTAGATGAAGTGCATCCACATTGGCGTGGAGGGAGAGTGGAAACCATTTAGGAAAAGCCACCCTCTGTGCACCTGACTGAGATCGAACCCTTATTTCCCCGTTTTTGGAAGTCTAGTATATTGCGAAATTAGCGTCTCAAACGATGCGACCACCGGAGCGGGTCCTTACATGTTAATATCACAGCATGTATTACAAGTGAAATTCTAGGCCTACGTCTTAGTTAAACTAATAATAATTAATAACAGTATATATATATATATATCTGTTTGTATATACATAATATATTTAAAACAACCATTGAAACGCTAAGCTTTAATTATTGTAACAGTATAAAATTGTATTCTATAACAATCACAACAAATTTAAATGCTAGATCTTAATTATACTAAGAATATACCTAACAGTAGTTATTACAAAAGTTATAAACATTGATTACGTCTTAAATATGTTGATAATATCACACTAACAATTACAAGTTTACGGAGAGTGGCTTATTATAATTGATTTCCAATACTCTCACCAAACTGTGTGTATACTTTCTACAAATTAGCTTCTTCCTCCTCCTCCTTATACCTCAGACTAAGTATTTAATAAACATTATGTTAAAACGTACTATTTAATAATTAAAAATATATTAAACCTTTTACAAGATAAATAATATGATTTAAGAGTAATTTATAACAAATCACTCGATCCTGTGGGAACGTTGTATAAATGTCAAGCTCATTTGATCTAGTTTGCCGGAGGCGTGGAGGCCTAGGTTCGAGTCCCAGCTGGGTGTACTCATGGTGGTTTGGCATAAATAGTTTCTCGCTTGCCTTCAACACAATTGCAGGCACATTTCCTGTGGATTCAATTTAGCTTATTCCTAATATATTATTGTAACTATTGTATATGCGTAAAGCCCAGTTGTCTAGTGAGTTGTAGCGATAATAATAATAATAAGATAACTTAATTGCCGGTAACTAAAGACTTACGATGGCCCTCCTGAATTTAATCTCCTACTCCTTTTGCTTTGGATTAAATGATTAAGGCTGCTGAAATTCATTATTGACACTGAGGTGTTTGTAAGAAAACAACAATCTTGTGAATAACCATTCCATATCGGCAGGGTGTCATGTCATATTTTCTTTGATACATCACAATGTTCATATAATTACATACACTTTGTTCATAATCGCTTGGTTATACAAATATTGTACTTTATTCCTTTTTGGTAATAGTTTGTAATTTTGGATTTTGAGATTGTATTTATGGATCTGCGCCATTGTCTACTCATTTTGAGGTAAATGTTAACAGTATATTTTATAACCGAGGTTTTGTAACTACTTGAATACTTTGATGTATGATTTTTCACCACGTGGCTGTCGAACTGATAATATAATGAATGTAGGCTACAAAAATTAACTTTGTACTCCATTTACTCACAGGGTTGTAAAATTTACATCCATGGTGACACAAACTGAAAAGAGTCGTGGTGGAAGGGGGTAGCTATTGTTTCGGAAGCGGGTATTTGTAAATCGATGTTAATGTCCTGTGGAATACAAGAGTTAAGTTGATAAAGGTTATGAATAAAACATTACTACTACTGACGCAATATTGTATCCTTCGGTGGCCACATGGTTTAAGGCTTCTCTCTCGCAATAGACTGCCGATGATGGATTGATCGGTGTTAGAATCCCAGCCGGGTGTACTGAAGATGATTTTCCCAAAATGGTTTTCTATTATCCTTCCACGCAACTTCGGGTACACTTTCTCTAAATTCAACCTTATTCATTCCTAATACATTAGCATAGGTAATTAGAACATAGGCTTATAGTTCAAACGGGTAGTAAGACGTGATTCTAACAAAATAAAAACATTTTGGCCGGCTGGGATCCAAAACAAAAGCTAAGCTATTCAAAAATGAATTACAAGTGTTCACGATTACTACTAGTAGTTCTGTGAATAGTAAACCTTGCTACCAGCCACGGTGGCGTAGTTGACTGACGCGATAGATTCGTGTTGATATAGACTGCCAAAGACGGTGAGATCGAGGTTCGAATATTGCTTGAATGGACTGAGGGGGAGGGGGGGGGG
>CABFOV010000018.1:203190-239653 GCA_902141375.1 Timema poppense | reverse complement strand
GGGGGGGGGGTCCTAAATGGGTTACCACTTTCCCTTCACGCAAACGCGTGTTCACTTCCTCTATATTCAGCCTTACCAAATTCTAACCCAATAATTAGTACTTAAGCGTATAAACCGAACGGGTATTATTTTTGAGTTCATAATTCTCTTTGGTGATCAAGTTATACATAAAACAAATTAATATTACATTCAATAATACATCATATTCATAGAGAATAAGCGTTGTTCACGTGACTTTAGACGTCACTCTTACAATACATTCAGAATTTTTTTTAAACTCTTTAGGTACGAGATCGAATTCTTAAGTCGCGCCTATACCGATGCAACATTGTTGTCAAAATGTCAACAAAAGCGTGAAAGAGAAGCTATGAATGTTGACAGCATTCTGGCAACAAAAAATAATTTCCTACCAGTGAGAGGTAAACATCAAAGAAACGTTGTAAACAAACGTTGGCAACGCTCTTATCATCATTATTATAGACGCGCAACGTTGTTATCAACATTGTTTTCCGAATATAGCTTTGCTTGGAGGCCTACCCTGACAAGTTTGTGTTCGTGTTATGGGATTCTATTATTGTATACTCTATTTCTTGATTAGTAGCTACTTATTTTTCATTATGTAATGGATTCTAGAAAGTATATTTAGTTTAACACAAATGTTCAGAGCTCGTCCGGTTAAGTGTGAGGACAAGAAACAAGAAACATGACGTATGACAAGACATTTCAGAAACGTTAGATATTGAAAGAGTTTATTTAAGTATAAGAAAGGAGGGTTTAACGGTACAGTTTTATCGTGAATTAAAAAGGGAAACGCAGAAACCATCAGAAAACAGAACTCAAGAAATGTATTGCTTGAGTACACTTCCTCTAAATTCTGCCTTCCTCATCCACTACTTAATTAAGTTAATTAAATGTGTATAGCCCGAACGGGTAGTAAGACGTTGAAGGGATACGTGGCTGTGAATCGATAAAGATAGCTGTGCGAAGTTTTTATCTCTGTAATTTATATTACCCGCTCAAGGGAAATACCCTAACAGTCCACAACGGGAGAGCACGTGGATCAAGGCATTAGTTTCGTTTAGTCTGATTTACCAGTAACGGGGAGGTCTGGAATCAAATCCCTGTCGGGTATATTGAGATGTTTATTCCCCTACCCCTTCAAGAATATCCGAGCACGCGTCCTCTAAAATTTGCTTTCCCTTATTCCTACCCTAAGTGATAGCCCAAAGAGTACATAAAATAATAATGATCTCCTACGATTCCCACACCTCGTCCTTCCCCTCCAGATTGGGTGGCATGCAAGTCGCGGCACTAGAGCGCACCTCAAACACCAACAAAGAGAGTATGTGATCGATGATATTGGTAGGGTCACACTGACTGCTCCTCTGAATAACTCTGCCTCGTTCGTAGCGCAGAATGCACATTGCCTTTCTCTCTCTTCGCAATGCAGTCCCAGAGGCGGACGAATATCAAGTTTTCCGCAGGAACCGGAAAAGAAAGGTAGGTTGTTTTTTCACTGCAACCATTCGGGATGCACGCATATACAGGGTGTTCAGTGGGAAGTCTCGCATTTTAATTTGTCATAGCTTTGTGGTAGTGGAGGTTTCTACATGCCAAGTGTACTCAAACGGCGCGCAAAATGTGGGAGTTTACTTTTATTTATTTATTATTTTTCAAATGGCACTAGTGTTACCTGCCTTTAGCAGCTATTTCCGCGTTAACTAATTAGTATTCGCCATGGTCTCGTATACAGTGCAGCAGTGTGTGATTATCGTGAAGAATTACTAGATTAGCTATTATGGTATCGACATACGAAGGGCTTACCAAGCGAGTATGGTGTTATTGATAGTCTTGAATGAAAGATTATTCTAAAGATCGTGGCAAAATTAAAAGAAAAGGTTGATTACTGAGTGAGAAAGGAAGCACAACCCACCGCCAAAAGTTCCGCAGTGTGCAGAAGATTTTCTTGAGCAATCGTTTCGATACACCCGAACATTACTACTCCTATTGTAACAGAAGAGTAGCTTTTCTCTGAAAATGTGCCAAAGAGCAGCTAGGTGGATAAAAATCAGGTCCTACAGAATAACTGTTGTACACCAATTGATGGAGCACACCACATCAAGCGTATACGTTATTGCAATTAATTCCTCAACTTCGTCATAAGAAACCCGGGAATATTGATGATGACGTGGCTTACTGTTGGAACTTGGTTATATCTCTCAGAATATGTTAATTCCAAAAACAAGAGAATGTGGGCGTTATAAAACCCTAATGGGATCCACGACACTACAATTAATTCTCAATATGTGGGAGTATGATGTGCACTTTCGCCGAGAGACTCATTGGACCAATTTTCTTTGAAGGGATAGTGAACATTGATGTGTACAGGGGAATTTTCATTGCCTTTGTGGAACTACTAAACGACATTGAGCTTAGGCAGGGGTATTTACAGCAGGATCGTGTCACATACCAGACCCCAAATGAATCCACAGCACTTATCAATAACTTCTTCGTGGACCGTGATATCCCTAAAATCCTGTGGCTCCCATGTCACCAGACTTGGCGTCAGCAGATTACTTCTTGTGAGAACATCTTAAGGGGATAGTCTACATACTACAAACCATTCAGGATCTCCGAAAAAGCATCACGACCGAAATAAACAATATAGACGTAGGCATTTTGAGGTGTGTCTCAGAAAACATGGTGAAACGTGTGCAAACGTGCCCCAAAGATGAGGGGGACACAATCAACACTTTACCGGATGGTAAGTCATTCTCCGTAGGAGTTTCGCTGGCTCCAGCCCAGAGGATTATGAGAGAACAGGAGAGGAAGGTGAGTCAGGTCTTCATATAATCCATTAAAGGGGAGGATGCAAAGGTAATCCAACAAAAGGTAATGGAAAAAATAGATCCAGCCAAGGAGAGGATCAAAATCAGGTGCATTTGACCAGCAGGCAAGATGATAGTGGTAGAGACTGAGTCAGAGGATGATACAAATAAGATTAAATATAGAATTAGTAAAATAGAGGATTTAAAATGTGATGGACCAAGGAAGAAAAAATCGTCACTGACAAACTTTGACGTGCCTACAGAAATGACAATAAAAGAGATGAAGGAGACTATTTATAGTCAGAACTTTGAGTATAGGATAGATATAAAAGAATTTGAAGAGGGGTTCGAACTAAGATTCAAGACTGGGCCAAGAGAAAGAGGATGGTGAACCGTGTGGTTGAGGTTTCTCCAAAAGTCAGGAATCTAATGGTGAACACACGGAGCTACGTGAAATTTATCTTTGTGTCGGTGAAGGATCACCAGATGCAACAAATGCAGAGACCTCGGCCACATGGTCAAATTTTGCCCAAATTAGGATATGGTGTGTGGACAGTGCAGAAAAGAGGGATACAAAGCAGAAAATTGCAAAGAGAAAGTTAAAACTTGTATCTCCTGCAGTAGCAGGAAAAACATATTATACTCACCCTAATAACCATGAATGTCCTACATACCAGATGCTGTTGGATATACTTATTCAAAGGAATAACTATGACTAGTACATAATTTAGAGAGATAACAGACTTACTTTCAAAGATAGTGGACAGGCTAGGCCAAATACATAAGGACATCATAGGTATGGCTAAAGTAAATAGGAAAAAACTCAACCCTTCTCGCTAAGCGTATTCAACCTTCCCAGGGACTTGTCCACTATATCACATGGCATAGCCCATATCGAGCATTCCTCTTTAGGATGAACTTGAGTGAAACCAGTCTTTGCTTTTGCGGAGAAGAGGCGACACTGAAACACGTGACCTTGGAATTTATATTTACTGAGAGGGAAAGAGCGGAGCTACTAATGCCTATACAGCCCAATACCATATACCATATATTGAAGGATGGGGACCGGTGGAGCTACCTCGATGAGATAGCGAACAGGGTATCGAAAGTAGAAAGAGACAGACATATTAACGGACTAAAATTATTATTATTATTATTATTATTATTATTATTATTATTATTATTAGCACCGCGTCTTACTACCCGTTCGGGTTATACGCACTTACGCTAATGTGNATTATTATTATTATTAGCACCGCGTCTTACTACCCGTTCGGGTTATACGCACTTACGCTAATGTGTAATGGTAGGGTGATTGTGAGATGAAATGGAGGACCTACAGTTTAACGTGGAATCCGAACCACGGTGGAGGCCTGGCATTCCCCACATTCACAAGATGTCTTGTCAGAGGTGAAGGAAAGGTTTGGTAATCAGATAAATCTGTGCCGGGACCGAGGATTGAACCCCGCTTGTAAACAACGTGATGCTGGGCTGGAGCTATCGAGCACTCCAGGGATGTCGACTGGCCACGATAGGAAGTGACCGGAGAAGAAAAAGAAAATAGGATTCTCTACAAGGAAGATATAAACCGATTGTGCAAACGACGACACTAGGTATAAGTTAGGTTAAGTTAGATTTAAGTTTAAAGCAGATTTATCAAAATGAAAAAAAAAATGTATGTATATAGTCGAAATAACTTCAATAGGGTTAAAGGCACAAGTATAGTTATAAATTATCATAAATTAAATAATGGTATTGATATATAGTAGACAGAGCTGCTAACAGGCAGAGGTAGAGGTAAATTGGTAATGATCAATAACAGGACAAGTAATTTAAGTAGTAGTAACTTATATGTTTATATGCCAGAAAGTTTATGTGTAACATTTTTAGATTAATTATATAGAAGGCATATTGTAATATGAACAGAGCAGAAAAAGTCCTGATCTATCGTAAAATAAGATGTCAGGACAAATGTATAAGGAATTTGAAAATTAAGAAAAATCTCCCACAATTAACTCCTCATTTAGACTTAATAACTAAATAGTAACGACGTAAATAAGTCGAGCAATAGACATAGTTAAAAAGTAGGACCTGCCACTGAAACATCCTGTATATTAGTAACGCTAAGGGGTAAGGATTATTACGATACAATTTTTAGGAATTGCATTCCTGGAGGAAGAGTGAGAAACCACTTGGAAAAAAAACTTAGTACACCCGGCCTGCATTTAAACCCCTACCTCCTCGTAACCAGCAAACTTATATATATGAGACTGATGTCTTAGTCCTCGTGCACACTGGAATGGGTAGGTTGCTTATTTTTGGGCTATCTGTCACATAAGCTCATACATAGCTCCTTAGTTTGTTCGGTACGTGTTTCTATACTGAGAGAAAGGTACTGAGCTCAATTTCCAGTACTTTCAAAAATTTCATATTTGATGGACTGAGGCTTCCGATAACAGAATGATGAATTGACATCTAGGAATCAGGTGTTTTGATTGTTCTAGAGGTAAGCTAGTTTGTGAGTTAGATACAAAATTAAACACTTGTGTTCTGTTTTAAAACCAAATACTGAGTATCCCAATGGCTAAAATACAACGTTGTGCCAACCAAAATGCTGTAAGGTATGAGCGACAGTAATCATCAGGGGTTTCTTATTATTAGAAACCTTTCAAGTTCCTTCTCTAGTGTGGCTACCTCCCCCCATCCCCTTCCTGCTGCGTGACTGACGGATCAAACCCCCCACAACACGCGGACATTTTATTTTATCCGCTCAAATTACAGAGACTTTGTCCCAGGACTCACAGAAAGCTTCTCACTACCGATTAGCCGTGAAGTTCAGTACAAGATTACGACTAGACCAGAAAACGTGTTGATGTGCAATTTTCTGAATCCTTCATTTGAAAATATCGAAATGGAAATTAGTTAAGAAGTTATCTTTTATCTTAAGTTAATTATCTTTTTAATGTTTTTTTAAAATGTAGTAAATTGGCTTCACTGGTTTCAATTCCAATATTCTATAACTAAGAATACAGAAAACAGCACCACGATGGGACACCTGGCTCGAGTTGTAGGTCCTACTACCGGCGAGCTTACCATTGGTTAAGACGGTCTTTTGAGAGAAACAGAGCAGTGTAGAACATTTTTGAGCTAAACGTTTGGTTGGTCAGATAGGCCGAGGCCTGAGGGGTCTATTGAATTTTACTCAGTTATGAATGTGGATCCAGTAAAATCACACTTCTCTCGTTTATTACTCTTAGTTCGGTAGTATAGTTTGGACCTACATCGGTAGGCACGCGGACTAATGCCAGACTCTTCTAATTTACCGGTGATGTCGATGTTAAGAGTTCAAACCCCACCCGTTGTGTACTGTGGGTGGGTTTCAACAAATATTTGTTACTATCGCAAGTAGAAAATATGGGTGCATTTGCTTTAATCCTCTACCTGCCTGATTCCTAATCAATTAGTGTAAATATACGGCTATCCCAGATGGGAAATAAGACGCAGTACAAGAAAAAATCTACTACACGTGTAGATGTAACAACACATCTTGTCAAATCGGACAAGTACTGAACTTTTTAAAAATAATCTTTTTAGCACCACGTGTTACTACCCATTCCGATTGTACGCATATGTACTAATTGCGCTTATGGGCTATGGATGAGGAAGGTTGAATTTAGAGGAAGTGTACCCGAATTTGCGTGGAGAGAGAGATATGGAGAAACTATTTAGGGACAACTACCTTCAGTACCACCATCTTCCCGTCATTGGCAGTCAATTCTATTGTGAGAGTAGCACCTCTGACCATGAGACCACTGAAGCGGTAAAAAATTAATTGTTTGACTGTTCGAAATGTCCAAAGCTATCGCGCATGGAACATACTATACATTGTACCAACGAAATAGGTTCTTGAAGGTGGCCAATTCATCATAATTATCAAGTTGCAGAATATATTTAACCTTGATTATTTTTGGGCATGCACCATTATCGTTAAATTTGAATAAATTATCTATTTCAATGAAATGTTGTCAAATGTGTTTTTAATTGATGTTCAGCTGCCCTATGTAGTTTCATTATCCATACTTCCCCACACATTCTCTCATATATCAACATTATAAACTAATTTCAGTTGACATAGAATCTTGAAATTTATTAGATAGCAACCATTCACTGTAGACAAAGAAAAATGCCAACTGTTAAAAGAACATTAGAACCTATTGTTTTATTACCGGTCAAATTTGATGAAACCCACATAAATGGGCAAGTGGGCAATGAAGTCAACCTAGTTTGGTCTGGTTTGCCGATACTGAACAAGTGATGACTTTCGGGCGAATGTTCTGAAGATCTTTTTTACTAGATTGTTTCCCATTTACCTACACAAAATCGCGGATGCATTTCCTCTAAATTCTAGCTTCATACACCTTCCCCATTAAAGCGTTGTTAAAATGCGTATATTCTGGACATGTAGTAAGATTGTGGTGGTTGGGAGGCGGGAGGGGTAATGATATAGTGTCATTATTTTAACAAAACAAACATTTTAACTCTTAAAATAAAAAAAGCCTACAGTGTTTAAAGGATCCAAATATATATAATTTGTTTAAAAAAAGTTATTCTGCGGATTTTTACTAATTAAGAAAAATCCATTGACCACAGCTGGGTTACATACAGCATGTTCAGATACTCATACCCCAAACTGTACCTATAGCTTGTTTGAAAAAGTAATACAAAATCCCTAAACACTTACATCTGGAAAACTATGTTAATACTATTAAATTGTGTTCCAAGTTTCGGGGTACAGCGCCTGGAGATCAAAGCTGTTCAAGCATGCGTGTACAGCAAGTTGCATAGAAGTTAGGCGTGTGGCACTACATACTTCAACATATTGCAGCAGATCATACCACGATAAGTAATCAACACACCAGTCCATCTAAAAATGCGAATACCTTCTGAGGGTCATCATTAACGGTCCTACATCACAGAAAGTTCTTGCCATTATTACATGTTCAATACCATGCGCCTAACTCCTATGCAACTTGTTGTACACACATGCTTGACAGCTATGCTATTCCGGCGCTGTAAGCCGAAACTGTGAACACAATTTAATGGTATTAGTATATATTTCCGGATGTAAGTGTATAGTAATTTTGAATTACTATTGGTTCAAACAAACTATATGTACAGTTTGGGGTATGAATTTACAAACACCCTTTATATAACCGCGTATTAATAAATACCCTTACAGGTTTTACGCCTCTCAGTACTTCTTTAAGATTTAATTAACTAAACACCAAGGGAAATTAATGTCTGAACAAGTGCTCGTTTTGTAAATCCCCTTTGGCTTCCTTGAGGGAGTGTGAAATTTTCAGAACACGCGAGAAAAGTGATAAATATTCCCTGTTGCTTGCCCTTACCGACTCTCTGTTGCCCACATTTTTACTGCTGAGGAAAAGAATCCAAGATGAAGACTCTAAGAAAACTGGACCACAATAGTAGCAGCTTGTATGTTCAACCATCCTAATATTATGTTTTTTTTAAAGATGTGTAATCCTCTATATTTCTCGAATCTGAATCTCAAATATTCTTTTTAATCTCTAATACAAATTTGAATCCTCGAATCTTTAAAAATGTACAATTCAAGTTAAGGCAAACATATTAAAATTAATTTTTAAAAAAGGGTGCTTAAGACTTGGTGCTACTGACAAATTATATTTTATTTTATCATGTATATCACTTCATAAACAACAAATAAAACACTTTTTATCTAATATATACTATATTTAGCACCGCTTCTTACTACCAGTTCGGGTTATACGCTTTAAGTACTAATTACGCTAATGGATCAGGAATAGGGAAGGGTGAATTAGAGGAAGTGAACCCGCATTTACGTGGAGGGAGAGTAGAAAACCATTTAGGAAAAACCACCCCCAGTTCACCCGACCGAGATTCGAACCTTGATCTCCCCGTCCTCAGCGGTCGTGCTCAACACGACTAGCGCGTTAGCCAACTACGCCACCGAGGTGGGTCTTTTTATCTAAATTAATTAAATTATTAATACTTTTTTTTTGTTACACTCCCAACTACACAAGTATACATAATTCCTTTTACCAATTGCTTAAAATAGTTATAGTAAGAATCTAATAGCCAAAGTTATTATATTTGTTTTAGTGAGGATTTACTCGCATCTAGATATCATATTCTGAAAATTGAAAAATGACATCTGGATACCGGAATAGTCCAAGTGTAATTTTTCACTTTCTAGAATATGATATCTAGATGCGAGTAAATCCTCACTAAAACAAATATAATATATTTGGCTATTTGATTCTTAAAGATGAAATCCCTTACAATTATAATAATTGTACAGGTGGCAACAATAAGCCAATTACCGAGTCGAAGGTGGCTGCGTTGTCTGATAGCTCGTGATCTTAATAAAAATCAAACATTTGTAACCGACGATTTCCGCACGTCCATCATAGACCCTGCCTTAAAATATGAGTGAAGAATTAACCTGGGCACTAGATGATTCCTGGATAGCTCAGTGGTTAGAGCATTGGCGTACTGAACCAAAGGTCCCAGGCTTGATTACCGTGTCCAGGTGTCATGTTTCAAGTTTCATAATAGTTATAGTAAGTCAAAGTCCTCGAGATATTCTTTTGAGTCGAGTACCATAGGATTCGAGCGTCCCAACACTAGATTTTTTTAATTTTGCCAACGTCTTTTACCCCCTGTACGGGATATCCTCATAATTACACTAATGGGTTAGGGACGAGGAAATAAGGATGTAGGAAGAGGAAATGTACAATTATTTGTGTAGAAAACCATTTAGTAAAAATCACCCACATTATACCCGACCATTATTTAAGCCCAGACCTACCCGTCTGACAAACCAGAACAAAGGAGTGTGATGTTTAATCCACGTGCCTACATATGCTGATTAGAATAATAATAATAATGTTATATATTCAACACAAAGATAAATCAACACAAAATCCACTACACGGCGTTTTTCCCTCTACCCGTACGTAGAAAGTGTTGAAAATTAATAATTTATTGTATTTTCAAAATTGTTATTTTAATTTATTTTTTATTTTGCTAGAATTGTAAAAAAAAAGTTTTCGGGGCAGGAGGTACCGTCCTTCAACGTCCACTGTTCAAAAAGTGAATAAAGTGGCTTATTTTTGTGGAATCTACTTTACAGAAGAGGGCTGCGCAATGCGCAGTTCATACTATTCCCTTTGCCATGAAATTATAAGTGCTACCATTTGTGTAAACCAAAATTGAAACTCAACTAATTTCACACATGTATTAAAGAAACATCTCTACATTTTATAATTAATATTATATATATTATGTTTAGTTATAATACAGTAAAATATGTATATACTATATTAGTTTAAATAACTTAAAATGTATGACTGTTAAGTGATAATAGTACAAAGCCCTATTGGTACCTTTCGTAGTCATTTTAAGCCATAAGATTCCATGGCGTCTGTCCGCAAGCTATCTACGGTGGGTCGGCCAGCGTTAGCCATAATTTAAAATACTTTTAACTATTACTTAAGGGCCATCCCTAGACCATGTAACGTTGTTGAGAGGGGAATTTCTTATATCTGCATGATAATACATGAGAGGAGGGTGAGTACATCACAGTGTTACGTAACACAGATCTTATGATTAAATTCTAATATTGAAAAAATAATAATGTTCATGTTCATATTTTCACCGTTAGTAAACATACTTATAGATAATTTCTGATTATGAGTAGTATTAAATATATATTATTCCCACTTTTAGTGTAACAAAAGCTTCCCTATGAAATAATGACAGTCACTCTCGATGTGAAAAGTTTGGTATCACAGTTTGAAGGGGAAGGAGGGATGAACTCAAATGTCTACATGGTGTTATATGGAACGAATAAGGGTCGGGGGAAAAAGGTAGGAAAAAAGCGTTACGCGATTTATGTATGACCCCTTAAATATCATGGGGCAGCTGAAAGTTTAAAATGAGTTTCAGTTATCTAGTAGCCGGCCCCATTATGACGCTATTTTAATTTTAGATTGAAGCTTTCTTTATCATTTTTAAAAAACATCTATTGTTTGAAATAATTTGAGAACTTATTACTGATCCACTCTTAAATGTTTGTACTATTCTCTCCCGTAGACAAAGTACTGGTGTTATAGAAGGGAAAAAAAAGCTAAGTTTAAGGAAAATATGGAGAGGTTTTTCTTTTCTTAAAAGTTGTTTATATTATACCATTCTCAAAACAGAAATACTCCCATGCTTGGTCACATGGCTTAGGACTCTTAAGGCCTTAATCACTCTTTCAATAGACTATATTTTCGGTGACGGGGAGGTTGAGGTCCAAATTCTGTCCGTGTGAAGGTTAATGAGGGCCATTTTACCCTAAATGGTTTACCACTCTCTAAATGCAAATCCTGCTACATTTCTTATAAATTCTACCTCCCTTATCCTTATCATATTTGTGTTGTTAAATTTGGCTGGCCCGGTTGGAAAGTATGACCTCGAACACTTTCATTGTGTACAACATCTACTAATAACGCTAGTCTAGTGGTAAGAGTTTCTGGCTACACATCCAGAGATCCCAGGTCCAATCCCCGGCGCTTCCAAAATGTACCTGTGAACCAGTGGGTCAAACCCAGTCTCGTGAGGACAAATGAGAAGCTACTTGAATAAGAAGTAGCAGATCCGGTTTAGAAAATTGATATTAACGGCTGTAGGGCTTGCTGTACTGACCACATGACACCTTCTATCCGCAAATGTTGACACTATTATCGATAACGGTGGCGGCTGCTTGGTCGGCACAGCTTGCTTGCGGGTTCACACCATGGAGTAACGAACAATGCACATTTCTCACTATTCAAGCTAAACAACTAGATATACTCTTTAAGTACAAAATAACAACACAATATTTCTCAAAGATTTTGACAAGTGATTTTTCTGCGTTGACTGTTTTTTTCCCCATCGCTTTTCACAACCTGTTTAGGCTAAATACTCATGGGATAGGAGTGAGGAAGGTATAATTTTGAAGATATGTACCCACACTTGCGTGGAAAGGTGATGGTAAGCCGCTTAGGAAAATCTACCCTCAGTACACCCGGATGAGTTTTGAACCCTGACCTCCCATCCCCAGTAAACCCGACCAGACGAGGTTGATGACTTAACCCACAGGTATATTCCGTTCACGATAGGTTTTTACCTGGATGACAGTTCGAAAATCATATTTTTAGGTTTTGGGTTGCCAACACTTGTAAAAGATCACAGTTTTGTTATAAATGTAAAGATCTTTAATTACCTGTTATATATTACATTTAAAATAACGTAAACTTAAGTTTTCTCATACTATTTCATTTTTTTAAATAATTTCTTTTTGTCCAACTCGAAACAATATTTTAAACATAATTAAAAGTACTTATTTTTCGTTTTGGAACGTTACTGATTTTGTGTAATATAGTGCACACATCAATACCTTTTAATACAGGCATCGTATTTACTTGGAAAAGAGAAAATTGTTGTCATTTTTTTACATACAATACATGATTTTATGATTATTTTATCGTATTTTGAAATATTTAACTGAATAAAGTATTTTCATCAACTGCGTGTCCGCATCATTGTAAAAAACTTGTTTACCGTTATGTTCAATCATATGGTTTAAATTCGTCAGTCGCCATTTTGAAGCTATGTTCGTTAGAAGTTTTTGTGAAAGTGGTGTGAATATTTTTTTAAGTGGAATAAAACGATAAATAAACTTTGTGTCTGAGCTAAAATAAATATATAAATAGTATTGGCCTAAATTACTGTGGTTAACTATCACATTAATATATTACCATCTGTTTTCATTGCAGTCATCCAAAGTGATAGATGTCAGCTGATGGCGTAGTGATATATTAGGGATTACTTCTAGTAACATTTCGAGCTGTCATCCAGGTAAACCTAGCTCGTGAATGCCTTATAAATGTTTCTGTTGTTTTTTACGCGAGGGCGCCACAGACTGAGCTTGGGGAAGCGTGCTACAGTACATGTAAACCCACGAGTGATGTGATGAGATTAGCATGCACGCCTATCGGGCTAGAACTAAACTGCGTGAACAGTCACAATGCGTAGAGCGTGTTTTTACACCTAGGCGCTGATATTCTCCCCTAATCGTCGTTAAGTGTGAAGAACGATCAGTTGGGAGAGAATTGTGTACATGGGAGAAGGGGAGGAGGGGCGAATAAGGTCAATACATTGTGTTCGGGCTAACGCGTCGCACTATATTCCAACACTCGGGCAATAACGACTTAATCTAAGCGTTAAGGATTAGGATAGCTTTTGGGGAAATGCACCCTCATCCATTAGGATGGATAGGATGGTAAAACTACAGGGATAAATCGCTTCTCGAAAACCACCCCTACTAGTCAAATGTAAATGCCCACCAATGTCTTACTAGTTTCTCGGGCTATCAGCATATTTACACTAATTGAGTAGGGTCTAAGGAGAGAGGTGCCCTCATTTACATGTGAGGATAGTAGGAAAACCTGTCCGGTATTCGAACCCATACATCTCCGTAACCGGCAATTTAGTCGATTACCAGAGTGACTCCTGAGACCATGTGACCCACCGATACAGCAAGCTAAATTATGTATGAGAGCATATATAGATAACGTACCCTCCGTTTACCATGGAAGGTAGCAGTTACCTTGACAAATTACACTATGGCCCTAATAAACAGCACCATGGTGTAACCCACCAAGGTGAGCTTGCTACCATCCAGAATAAACAGTGTGTGCATGTATTGTATTGTAAAGAGAAAAGTTATCTCTGGAATGGAGACATTACCAGGTTCTAGTTTGACGTGTGCCCTCACTTAAATGTAAACAGGGGACTTTAATAAAAAAAATCACTCTGTTGAGTCCATTTAATAGCTACAGGAAAGCTACAAAACTGGTATTATAAAATTACATGACTTTTCCAGGTTTTACAGAAAACATTTTCCAATTTTCCCTGAGTTACTCTTTTTCCAGTTTTTATTGCTTAGTGACGATTTCTCCCGTTTAATACATTTATTACAAATTGTGATTTTTTTTAATGCTAGTATTTAATCAAAATTTTATATGCCAACTTTCCAACTTTAAATGTACTAGGTATTATTTGGGGCATTGAAAATGTGGTATAAAAATAAACGTTACACAGCAATATTTCATTTTAGAATCTCAACATCTTACCATTGCATTCTGCTAACACGAGAGAAAAAATATTTTTATTTTATTTTGAGGTTTTATATGAATGGTTTATTTTAATAAAGTATTAAATTTCCTGATTTTTATTCATTTATAATTAAATTCCCTGACTTTTTATATTTCCTCTGACATCAAAACATTTGAGTTTTTCAGGTTATCCTTGAGTTCTCTTATTGTAGCCGTTATATTATGATAACATGCTTGCTGCACTTAAGTACTCCACCTATCCCCATTTTGGGCTGGCTCTATCCACTCCACCTCACTACACCCTATCTCTTTCAAGTACATTTTAATGTTATTCTCTCAGTCCCATCTGTGTCTAAGTCTTCCCAATGGTTTCTTCACACTGGGTTTGCCAGTCATTCAGTCAATAGCCTGAGCAAGGTTATAGAATCTCCCATTCACACTGCATGTTTTACTCACCGTAATCTACGATACTTTATTATCTTAACAGTGTCTTGTGATGAGTCTATGATATGTAACTCATCGTTATGTAGTCTCCTGATATCCCCAGTAACTTCATCCCTTTTTGGACCAATTATCTTCCTAAGCACTTTGTTTTTAAACATCCCAAATTGGTTTTCGTCATGTAAGGTAAGAGACCATGTTTCACAACCATAGGAAACTAAGGGTAAAACTTTGGTTTGGATATTCTTAGTTGTACATTCCTTAACATCAATAGAATACTGACCGAATAATACATATCGTGCATTGCCCGACTGTATTCCTTTCAAGGTTTCCACTATAATATCGTTATTGCTAGTTAAAATTTATTGTCCACTCATTAACCCTGTAAGATGAAATGTTGTTCGCAATCATCTTTAAATTATCGTCCTCGATCTGTGTTCTCTGATATGATAACATAGTGAGATACAATACACTTTTATAGTGTAAATTATTCGATACAACAAACAATACGTTGTACACGGCATTGATTCGGGTTAGCAAGACTTATTTATTTTCAGGCAGAGAAAATCACGGGTGATATTAAGCCTGTTGAGCTGTAAACTCTAAAAGTAATATATTTTTTCCTATCTTTTTTAATGTATGTGTGTTTTGATTTTTTTTTTCTCTAGCAACATTCAACCACTATCACGATAAGAGGAATCACTAAACGTACATATTTTTATGATAAACACTAGCCCCTCTAAATAATCTATTATAGATTAGAACAAAGTTCTCAAAAATGTGTTATCATCAGGGCCCAGATTTTGATGATATGTCGTCTCCCTTTGTTGAAGAACTTTATATTTTATAAATAATTTTTAGCCATTTTTAAAACTTTTTAGGCATTTCTAGTCAATTAAAGCATGCATGTCGAATAAGTGTATTTTTAATAGTATCAATATTTTTAAAATATATAAATGCTCAAAAACTATCCAAACACAGTTGAAACAATAATATAATGTAGGCAATGCACTTTTTATCCTCTTTGGTTGTAAAATACACATTCTTGGTGAAATACTGCGACTAGGTTGCAGAGGGTTGTGTTGAGATGTAGTAGCTATTTATGCTGAAGCAAATATTTGTAAATCTATATTATAATTAGCAGAATACAAGAACTTATTTGTTAAAGGCTTTTCATTGCATTTTACATTTGTAAAGTTTATGTCTGATTTAGCCGTGTGGATTTATTACTAATTTTAATTATTTTAAGTATTTTAATTATTAATAACTTTAGGTCATTTTTTGAAAATTTAAAGTAATTATTTTTAGAATTTTAGGGTAATTTTATAGAACTTTTTTTTATCTTTTAAGGTCTAAATCCTAAACAAAACTTTTTTTTCAATCTTTTGTTCTTACTTTTTTTTAAAGCATTTTATATTTTTTAAAGTTTTGACATATTTTATAAATATTATTTGATATAATAAATATGAGTATGCTTAGACGATCCATCAAAGATATTTTAAATTATATTTTTAAGAAAATATTTACATTATAATACATACTCGAGTGGTTTTTCAAAGAAAATTGTGAAATATGAAATACTAACATGACCATGCAAATTAGTTAAAAAGGTAACTGTACAACATGAATAAAATATTGTCTTTTAAGACTCAAACTTCACAATTAGGCTATAGCATGGATCATGTTTTAATTTAGTTAATAGAGTATCTTGAGTGGACAAATATTTTAAAATTTCATATTATATGTTCGTTTATATTTTTGACATGATTGGCGTCCATTGTTTTAATCACATATATTTTACAAATTTGATGAAAATGTGATGCAATGTAATAACACATATTTCTATCAAATATCAACAACTTTTATATATTTTATAGAAAAATTATGTATTATAGAATAAATATGACAATCTAATAATACTGCCCACAGAGGAGTAACGAAAACAGACTTCTGTGCTGGGGGTCCAGAGCTAAATCCTCGGTCCCAGCACAGATTTATCTTATGACCAAACACTTCCTTCCCCTCTGACAAGACGTGTATTTATCAAAACTTGTGAATATGGAGAATGCCAGGCCTCCATCGTGGTTCGGATCCCACATTAAACTGTAGGTCCTTCATTTCATCTCGCAATCACTCTACCATTACACATTAGCGTAAGTGCGTATAACCCGAACGGGTAGTAAGACGTGATGATGATGATGATAATAATAATAATAATAATAATAATAATAATAATAATAATAATAATAATGAGAGCAGCCTAGAAAAAAGATTCACAAAGTGGGGTCCGTGGACCCCCGGGGCTCTGTGAGATTCATCCAGGGGGTCCGTGACATACATTTATTATATTTTAGAAATTATAAAATTGTATTTAAAAATTATAAATCTCTGGTATGTAGGCTACTAAAAATAATGGAGATGCTTTCCCATTTAACATACTGGGTAGAAAGTAAAACCAAAAAGCGAGAGAGTTTGCCACGCCCTTTGCTACTTCATCTTTTGGTGGAGCATTTGAACATTTACTTTAATGTGTTTCCCCTTCAGCCAACACAAAGCGCTTTCATAAAATTCATTTAAGGTTTTATAACTTTTCCAACCACTTAAACCCTATTTGTACGAGCAAGCTTTTTCTACTCTTCTTAGGGCCGGTCTTATGACTACCGGATGAATATCGCTATTGGGAGGTTAAAGTTATCTACCAGATAAAAGTTATCAGCCACTTTAATGTTTTACGCGTCTTATGAACTGAATTTATCCGCCAGATAGCTATCTGTAGGATAAATATATTTTAATGCAGAACACACAAAGCTGGTACTGTTTTTACTGGTGTGCGCATGCGTATAAGCCCTGCTGATAGCAAGTGCTGAGAATGCTCAACATTTGGTAAATAATGGCTACTAACCAATTGCGAGGAAACAGATGGCATCACGTGGGCACAGAAGCTAAGTTTTCTTGCAAGTACTAATTTCGGTGTCTGCCGCCAAAATGTGGTCAATATTTGGGTACAACGTTTACAAAATTTAATTTACTGTACTCACATTTTGATTATTTGTTCTTATATAAATGTAACTCTACAAATAGCTTATCAGTTTATATAAAAGTGAATTAAATGTTCTAACTTTATATAGTTAGAGCTCGGGCCTGTACTTACTAAACACGTGAACCAAGATTTTAACCTAAAAACAGATTCTGATTGGCGAAGCCTCATTAAAAACAAAGCGTCACTGTGGCAACAAGCATTTTAACTTCCAGATAAACGTTATCAGGTATTTAAACCTCCCGATAAAAATGTAATGGATAAATACATTTTATCTGGCAGATAAATGCTATCTGGCAGTCATAAGACGCACTTTTAACTTATCAACAAGATATAAATAGTTATCTACCAGATTAATATTTATCCAGGAGTCATAAGACCTGAATCTGACTTCAATTTCATTCTTTAAATAAACTACCAGTGATGATAAACTTACAGATATAATACATATTTTATTTTATTTTACTTTTTATTGTAATTATTTTAACATTTCTTTCAAAAAACAATCATGACTAAAAATGAAGCCTACAAATATAATACCTTAATTTATTTTATTTTAATTTATATCTAAACTATAGTTACAGAAAAGAAATTAACATAGCAATAAAAACATTATGACTAACTTATCCCTATAATATGTTAAAATATTATGATTATTTTTTTCATCATTTATCATGCATCAAGGGGTCTGTGAATCAGTGGTTCGGTGGTTAGAGGGTCCGCGTAGCTAGGCGGTTTGAGAGCCACTAGCCTAGAACATTCCTCTTCTAGAGCCTTGTTTGAGCTCGGACTACGCCATTTTGACGTCCAAACGCTCCCACGTGTCCAGACTATCCCGGTTAACAGAGTATTTATTCTTCATTAGGACGTTTAGACTACACTAATAGTAATATGGGATGTTTTGCTATCCTTTTGGCACATAATGATACTTAAAAGTAAAGGCATATGCGACAGCTTGGTCTGCCTGAGGCCGATATTTTGGTGGAGACAGACCACGCGTGGAAAGGGGCTACCTACTGAAAGCGCACAGGGTGAATTTGTGCACCTACTTTGGAGTATATCAATAGCGCATTCAGGTAAGTGCATCAAAAGCGCGCCATTGTTTGTAGTCTCTGAACTCCATGTGGCAGCACCGTTTGTTGACATCGGAATAACCTAACCTAGCCTAACACAACATAATCAAAAGTTTTTACCATTTACTGAATATATTTTGGAGATTTACATTCAACGTGAAGGTTCATTCCCACCAACACTACGGGCTTAAAAAAACTCACTATTAATCCAATTCATTATTGTAAACCCACTTTGGTGGCTGCATGATCTAAGGCACTACCTTGGTGTTAAGGAAATAAGAATGTATTATAAGGAATAAGGGGGTTGTTTACAATACATGTTGTTCATGTTGCCACTTAATGCAGTTTTTTTCCCTTGTGCGCTTTAGATAAAACAGATTTCGATCCATATCTTCGTGCACCTTTGATATTATGTTTCTCCTCTTTTTTTTTTCTTTTTTTTGCGCTTTTGATGTTCTCCGGTCGAAGGGGTGCAAGTGCCCGGTGGCGGTCTGGTATTTACCGAGTTTATACTAACTAATACATCAACTAACATTTAGAGTATGAAGACCAGCTTCGGTGGCCACATGGTCTAACATGCTACTCTTGCAGTAGATTAGACCGCCGATGACAGGGAGATCGAGGTTCCAATCTCGGTCGGGTGTACTAAGGGTGATTTTTCCTAAATTGTTTTCAACTTTTCCTCCGCGCAAATACGGGTACACATCCAATAAATATAGTCTTTCTAATTTCTAAAAATCATTAGCGTAATTATTACATCATATGCGTTTACCTGAAACGGGTATTAGGACGTGGTGCAAAAAAAGAGAGTATGAAATATAAACATACAATAAATCCACCTAAATAAACCTTTGTAAACATAAAGAACTAGCAATTATTATACTATAACAAACAGATAAATATTCTAATAGAGTGTTTATTCGAAATGAATCCTGTAAAGTGTTCTTACGGTCGCTAACGAAATCACGCGTGTCAAATACCGATATAAACTAAATCTAACTAATCTAATTTGGGAATACATCCCTGCTGGCAATCGCAATATGTCCTTCCTTCACTAGGCCGCAAGCAAACACCACCACTTGAAAACAGTTGAGCCGGTGCAGACACCCTCTTGCTAAACACAGTCACCATGGTAACACAATGTTAACGTCAGTGAGAACTTCATTCACTAGAGGTGAGGGAGAGGTAGAAATGACGTACCATTCTCAAACAGTGATGTTAAGGAAAGTTAAACAGTCGCTAAAAGGAAGGATAAGAAGGCTGTAACTATTCTCACTCCTGATACAATGACGTTAACAAATTGTAGTCATTTATGAGAAGCTTTTAAAATAGTTTAGGATCTAAATAATAACTTTCTATACTTCGTACAAGCCTAGGACAAATATTCCATACCCCCAATACCCCTCATAAAATCTAGGAAATAATTTTTCACATCCAAGAAATTTTAAGACAATTTGTATTCCTAGAAATTACATGAGAGATAGTCCTTACTGCCGGAAAATACAGATATTACGTATCCCTATCAATTATTGGACATGGGGTATAACCATTCATCCCTCCTGAAATTTCAGTACCTATAGTCGTATCAAGGTACATCCTGTACTTATTTAATTTCTGATTTGTGATTTCAAATACATTTGTTTTAAATCGATAACTTATTTTATTTTTACCACTCACTTACAATGGAGGGCATGTGTTGACAGGGCCTTCGTTTGATGCAGCTATGGGGAAATACTAATTCAGCCCTACCAATTCTTGAGATAATTTGGCCTCAGCTTTAATAAAAATTGGGCCACATAAACCATATGAGTATGTGTTGTGCCTTATATTAGGTTAGGCTTATTTAGGTTATGGTCATGTTGTGCTAGAGGTTATGTTAGTTAAGGTTGGGTTGGGCTAGTTTAGAATAGGTTAAGATTGTGTTGTCATACTATTCATCACTTGCTGTACTGTATTTCGTTCACCTTGAGAAAACATTTACATCCATCCTTGGTGTAAAGCCACAACAACCGGGGCCAAGTTAGTATACCAACATGGGACCAAACTTTGACAACTTGCTTTCCCAACCACTCTTAACGAACGGGTCAGAATACGTATGCAGCCACAACTATGTTTAGAAATTGGTCGTTAATATCCCCACACCTGTAAACACAGTATCACACAGTTAACCATTATAATTGTTCATTTTACTAGATCATATTTTGCTGTACATATCAGAAACAAATAAATTAACCTTCTGGGAAACTCGTGTCTCTAGTCAGTACTGAGGGTTTTTAAACTCTAAATGGTTTTCCAATATTTCTCCTCGCAAATTCGGATACATTTTCTCTATATTCTACATTAGTCATCTCTAGATTATTTGTGTTAAAATGCGGAAAATCCGGATGACCTCAACTGTGGTGTGCAAAAATAAAATTTTTGCTATTGAATCTATTTTTCAAGGTCAAAATGTTGACACCAACCACCAAAGAAGAAGGATTTGTGCTTCATTGAATGCCTCTGGCTTGTATCGAATTTGTTCAATCGATGGTTTGATTCTTTGGTAGTAAATTTACATGGAAGTGTCTTCCTCTACCCTCCTTCTTTTATTGACTTACCTTACTCTATATTTAGACGATATCAGAAAATCTTTCGAGGGGAGTGGAACGCAATGTATAGGCTGGGTGGGTTTGGCCAAGTTGCGTCCCGAAGTGGAAACATATACAATTTTACTATCACCTGAGTTATGTCCGAAGGATTTGACAGATACATTTTACTCTCAGGTGATTTGCGTCCGAAAGAATGAAGTATGTACCCATTTGTTATCACTAGGTACATTTCCCCGACGCACCGTAATACCAATACGTCACTACACAGTCACGTAATCTCGCTGAATGAGAAAATTCCACAAATTGAGCTTTGATACTCGGTTACTACCCCCCGTTATTTTGTGTATATAAAATAAGACTAATCCATTTGTAAATAAAACACAGTGAGGTTAAGTTCAACATAATTATATTGATGGATAAATTGATAACTTTGATGGCCCACAATATTGTAGGGTGAATGAAACAGAACATACTTAGATAATCTAATACACTGAACCACTAGGCACTCAAATTATTTTCGTCTCTCACCACTCTACTTCGTGCTGCGCACACACAAACTTCTACCTATAAATACATATGAAAACTTACTGACTAAACCTTTAAAGAACTAAATTAAATCTCTATCCCGTTTCCTTCAAACTCATCACCAGTCTGGCGCAAACAAAACTAAGCAAAACATAGCAGAATTACAAGTTATACTGACAACAAGCAGCAACCTCCTAGTCAGAAGAATCTCCCACCCCTCTTTTCAAATCCACTAAACCATGCTATGGTTTCAATTGGCTGACGTGAGCTTTCCGGGTGAGACGACCATACTCAGGATCCGATAGCTGCACCGTAACCAGTGTCAAAAACCGTTCAATTGTAGCAAGGTCGGACCACCTAAAGTCAAGTTTAGCAGTAACCCCTTCTCCAGTTTTGCTTATGCTATGCATCTGACAAACTACCTGGTCCCATACTTTGTACGGGACTGGTTCCCTACCCTTATTGTAACGTCTGGATACTGCTTCATGTGTCTTTTTCAGACTTTCTAGATCCTCAACCCAGCACCACACTGATGTATGAGCGGGTTTCTCTTCCCAGTCCTCCAGGAAGATCTCCCACTGGAGATTAATCGGCTGTAATGGCTAGTACCCAAGTAGGAGTTCGAATGTGGTTTTTCCATGGCTTGCATGTTCGGCTGTGTTAAATGCGAGTTGCAGCCATGTCAGGTTCGCACCCCATCTCCTATGGCTCGCGTGATGAGATGCAATGAGCGCGTTTTTTAGGTTTCTGTGGAACCTCTCCCCTTGTGAAGGATTGGGGTAGTAAGGTGAAGTCGTTATATATCGAATGCTGCTCAAAGGCACGTATCCTTTAAAAAAACTGACTGGAACTGACTCTCGTTGTCGGATACAATTGTGCAAACAGTCCAAAATTTTGGAAGATGATCTCATCCAGTGGTTTTACTGCCGTCGCTCTTCTAGTGGGCATCATCCAAACGTACTTATTAAATCCGTCTACAGCTGTCAAACTATATGTATATCCTACTTTCGACCGGGATATTGGTCCAAAGAAGTCTATAAACAATCTTTACATTGGAAAGCACGTGACTTCCGATCATAACATACCAAACCTTATCATTTGGGCTTGCTTAGCCAGGGTACATGTCTCGCAGCTCCTCACCCGTTCTCGTATGTCCTGGTTCATACTTTCCCAATAGAACATCTTTTTTACTTTCGCAACTGTTTTTGCGATCTCCAAGGGTCCTACCAGAGGACATTCATGGTAGTACCTTATTACGACGTATGTATGTATCTCCGGGACAGCAACCTTCCAACATATTTTCTTTGATGGTCTAGTCAACAGAAGTTCTCCTTGCATTTTAAATTTAGCCACCAGCTTCTCCTCAGAAAGATCCTTACAAACCTCTTCCAGAATGGGATCATTCTTCTGTGCTAACCTAATGGATGAAAAGATCTCCGGTATTTGTCCCAATACCCGTAGTGGAACTAGGTCTTGTATACACTATTTAATCAATAGAGCCGCGCGTTGGGCGTCAATTGTAGTACTATGTAATTAATCACCCCACTTTGGGCGTCGATTGAATCACTACGGATTGATTCCCTGATATAAGAATGTTGTGATGATGTATAGGTTGTCTAAAGCTCCGTGATCGAGCGCATATCATCACTGTACGGAAAATATACCGTTTAACCAGCTGTCTATAGCTCCGTGTTTGAGCACTAATTAAATCGGTATATTAATAAAATTGAAGAAAGAGAACTGTTGATGGCTGTTTATTCACACAAAGTTTATTTAAATGACACCTGTTAATTAAGTATACATATTTCTATTAAATGTTTTATATCACTGCTACACTTGTGATATTAATGTAAGTTATTTTAGACTGTGACTGCCAGTGTGTGGCTCTGACTGACTCGTGCGTGGGCGGGATCTACCGGTGTAGATGTTTGGATCCTGGAGATGCCTTAAACATACGCACAGCGGTTTATATATGACATACCCCTTGCCTTTTTCTCCCCTCATCAACAGTGAACAATCTAACTAATAGAAAGAGTCCTGGCGACAGGTTTTGTGAAGACTAGCTTCTTATTGGTATAGAGAATTTGCGTCTTTTTTCCAAATACTACGAAGTTGTTCCTTTTAACAGGAAAGATGGTATAAAAACTATATTTTAAAGGTGAAATCCTTTACACATTTTTTCTGAGAAGCGCGTGTTTCTTCATGGATGAATCTTAAAAGGATACTCTACATATATTACTTTAAATAAAAATTACCTTCATCCATGACTTTTTACATAATTTAGATTAATACAAACCAATATCATTACAGTCTCTTGTTTCGTTTCTACTTGTATCACTCTCATCTTCTTCAAACTTCCGAAACAGACCATCCACAACGCAGTTATTCTTTCCCGGGATATGGAATACTTTGAACCGTAGGGATGCCAACCTTGCTATCCACCTCCCTATCTTCCCGGTTTGCCTGGGGTGATTCAGTAGCCATGAAAAAGGTTGTTTGTCACAATCCAAGTCAAACTGGTTATGCTCCAGATACGCCCAAAATGTGTTAGTACTGAACACCATGGCCAGAGCTTCCATTTCATACGTGGAAAAATTCTTCTCGTGACTGTGCAGTATCCTACTCGCATAAGGCACATACTGTATACCCCCTGCTTCTAACTGTGCTAACACTGCTCTCAACCCAGTAAATGAGGCATTCGCTTGTAGCACAAATTTCTGTTCGATATACGCCATCTTTAGGACCGGTGGAGTGACAAGGTCCTCTTGGAGACTATGGAAGGCTTCCTTGCTGGTTTCTGACCATTTAAGAAGGTTTACCGTCTTCTTGAGCTCGTTAAATGTGTAAGCTTTTGACGACAGATTGGAGATAAACCATCCTTAAAATCCTACCATTCCTATGAACTGGGCTAATTTCCGCCCCATTTTGGGTAAGGGGAATTATCGTATTGCCTTAACTCTCTTTGGGTTAATAGACAACCCCTCAGATGAGATACGGTGCCCAAAAAAATCAATCCCTGACACCGCAAATCGAATTTTATCGGGATTCGCCGTTAACCTTGAACTTAGTAGCCTGGTGAGTACTTCTCTCACGTGTTTCAAGTGCTCTTCCCTGTTTTTAGAGTACACCACAAGGTCATCCAAATATTTGAACAGAAACACGTGTTGTATGTCCCCGAAAATTGTGTTCAAGATTTGTGTGAGTATTTGATCCCCAGTGACAAGCCCAAACGGTAAGACGTTGAACTCGTACAACCCAACCTGTGAAATGAAGGCAATCAACGGGCTGGTCTTTTTGGACAGTGGTATCTGGTAATATGCCTTGTTAAGGTCGATAATTGTATACACTGCTGCTCCACCCAAGAATTGCAACGCCATCTCTATGGTGGGTATTGGCGCCACCTCATATTTTATATTCTGGCTCAATTTTTTATTATATATAAACAACCGTCGCTCTTTGTTTTCTTTAGAAATCAGAAAGCAAGGAGAAGCGTAGGGACTACTGGAGCGTCGTATCATATCCTTCCGTTCCAAAGAATTTATGTGGTCTCTTGATAACTGAAACTTAGGAGGTGTCTAGTAATAAGGTTTGGATCTCACGTTCTTGTAAAGAAAACACAGTGAGGTTAAGTTCAACATAATTGTACTAATGGGTAAATTGATTAACTTGGATGGCCCACAATATTGTAGGGCGAATGAAACAGAACATACTTAAATACTCTAATACACTGGCCCACTGGGCACTCAAGAAACGTTTTTCGTCTCCCACTGCTCTACCTCGTGCGGCGCACGGGCCAGCCTTATCCTGTTCAACAATACATACACCACTCACCTATTTTTCTACACTCCACCACTGACCTCAGGGGGCACGAAGTGCCATCTATCAGCACACATTTCAAATAGTACACAAGGTGTGACGTAGTTGTTTCAAGTCTAAGAAATAAAATAATATTGAAAGTATGAACAAGAGTATGTTCAGAATTATACAATAAAGTAAAATTCAGACAATTTTACTGTCAAATGTTACCTAAAATAACCTAAACTAACATAACATAGCGCGCAAAGAGCAGACAAATTTCAAATTGAGATATAATATTTGTCATATTATTGTTGTAAGCTACTGACTTCATGGATCTAGTATTAGAGTTAAATTGGCGAGACACGGATTGACGTAGGAAGGTGTCCGATGTTTGCATCAGTGATATATTTTGTTGGTTGATGATTTTCAACCATTGGTCCTCGAACGTTGATATATTAATTATATATGTGTATGTATGTATGTGTGTGTGTGAGCTCTGCCTCTCTCGCTCCTTACAAATGTACATTACTTTAGTTCCCTCTATTTAGTTTATTTTGGAAAACCATTGCTATTTATACTTTGAAATATAAATCTCTCAGTATTAATGTTGACCATAGATGTTTTTCATTCTATGTTCATCCCTAGTTCATGGTTGAATGTAGGCACTTAGGCCCCATGCGCACATGCAATTTTGAGTCGGCCAACTGTTTATTTGCATCATTGAGAACGCGTGCACATGCAACTATCCAGTTGACCGATTAAAGGTTTTTTTATACAAACTCTCTAAAGTTGGCCAACTTGATAGTATCCAACAGGTTTTGACGCGTCTGCGCGCACTTGAAACGAATAGTCGGCTGACTTCACTCTTCTCTCTCATCTGAGTAATACTGTACATTGAAGATAATTTGTATTTCGGTGAATAGTTTACTTTCATTTGAATTAATGGAAAAAGACACCGAATGCTCCGAGCTATGAATCAGAAAACAGTTCTTATAACAATTCAAATAACAATATAAAAAATAACTAAATAAATTACATTATATCAAATGTGGGCAAATGTTTTCTTGTCTCAAAGTAATTGATAGTCTCTCTTCTGGGGGATACAATCTCTCCATTTGGTATTCTGATGATTTATTGAATGTCCTAAGAGTAACAAATTTAATCAAAACTGCTTATATTATTTCTATAGTAGTTGAAAAATGTATTGGGATAAGTCCGTAAATATGTATACAACTTGTAGAATTGACCTTTAAGTATTCATTGACTTGATAATGGATATGTATCCAATACTGTTTCTTCCGTATCAATTTTCTTTGGCAGATTACCAGACCAAATCCATGTCAGGACTGATGGGAAAAGGTTAATTGCATGTGCGTGGGCATCTCAATCGACCAAATATTTAGTTAGCTGGTGCACGCGGCGCTATCAGTCGGCCGACTCAAAACGGCATGTGCGCGCGGGGCCTTAACTGATAGGGAAAGGGGTTATTCCCTCCACTCCCAATCCTTGAACGCCTCCCCCACACATGCATCCTCCCCTCCCTCCACCTTCTTCTCGCTTTCATTCCTCGAAATGTCAACTAATAATACACTTATTTATAATTAAAATGCAACTTTTCATAAAATTAAATGAAAAATAAGGGCATCCTAAGTCCTAAGCTATGTACTTTACCGATCGTAGTAAGGTTCAGTTTCAACTTGACTATTTCGCATTTCGTCTATCTGTCCGGATCTTTGTTCTAGGATAAATGACGAATTCGTAGACGTATTTTAACGACATTCGTCAGGAATATTATTTGAACATAGCCCCGACGTCTTACTTAAATAGTTTTTAAATCTGGTTACCCGTTTTAAAATAGTGACTGCTCAAAAGGTTTATCGTTTAAAAGGTTCATTTAAAGTGATTTGAATGTATATTTTAAGCAATCGATAGTGTGCCTAGAGCGTTTTTTTCATTTTGACATATATTATAAGAATGAAGTCCTAAGCCGCATGAAAAACAGTTATTATCCATGAATTTAATGTATGGTTGGTTTTTCTTTTTAGCACCGCAGCCTACCACCTGTTAAGGCTATACGCCTATGTACTAATTACTTTAATGAGTTAGGGATGAGGAAGGTTGAATTTAGAGAAAGTATATCAATATTTGCGTGGAGGGAGCGTATAAAGCCATTTTGGAAAAGCCCTCTCAGTACACTTGACCAGAATTCGAACCCCAATTTTCCTTTCATTTGAAGACAAGTCTAATACGAGAGTGACAACTTAGACCATACGGCCACGAAATCAGGAGGTATTTCAACTGTCTACTGTTCATAGAAATTCTTACATAAAGTTTTATAAGCCTACGTTCTATATTAGAAATTACGAGGAAATAGCCGAACGAATGTTGACAAAAGGCCTCTCACTTTAAAGGTTAATGGTCCAGAAAGTCGGGAAAAATAATAGTTTCCAACAAAAATTTGATTTTCCCAGAGAAAGTTCAGCTTTACATTCTTTGTTTAGATCATTAAGAAATCCCTGACTTGTGGATTAGTAAGTTATGTGTAAATAAAATCTTTCTTCTTGGTTAAAATTAATAACTCATTCTCAAAAAAAAGTATTTTTATATTTGGTTAAAAATTATAACTAAGCTATTATTTAAGTTGTACGGTTCAATAAGTATAAAAATTATGTCAAAAATGTATATAGAAATATAAAAACCAATGATAGTAGGCTGGAAATATATAATTTTGTTTTCAATTATGCTTTTCCTTGTTCTTTATGTTTGAATATTTACCTCTGATCACAAAATGGCTGTTAAAATAGCGAGTCCTATCACCTCTGTTACCTACATTCTTTGATTGAAGGATTAATTTCCTAGAATGAGAAAATATGTATTGTCATTGTAATGTTGTAGGTAGTCAATTTCGTGAAAATATTCTCTTACATTTCGTTTTGCGCATGCACTATTAATTAAAAACGATACAATTATTTTTAAATATGTTTTGGTGCGAATTATAATTTCAAAGATCGATAAAACGATCTTGGAATTTTTTAGATAACTATTTTAATGGTTCAAGTATAGGTTTTGGTGTTATTTTTTTCGAATGATATTTTAATACAAACAGGTTTTATTATGTTTCAATGTTACCACTTGCTTTTGAGTGGGTAGTATGATTATAATAAAGTAATATTTTGTGCATCACAACTCTAATCTTATACACACTCACTTCTCACGCACTCTATTTCTCATACACTCTTTCTCCCACGCTCCTTCTCTAACACACTTTCTTTCTCAAACACACACTTTCTCTCTCTCACGCACACGCTTACACACCCTTACTATTACTAACAATCTCGATCTCACATTCATTCACACACTTATGCAATCACACACACATACACTCACACACTTACTCTCACATGTTCTCAATCCCTCACTTTATTTATCTCGGGTGACCTGGTGGTCTAGGGGTAAGGTGTCAGACTTCTATGCTGGCGGCCAGGGTTCAATCCTCGGTCCCGGCAAAATTTATCTGATTACCAAACCCTTCCTTCACCTCTGACAAGACATCTTGTGAATGAGAGGAATGCCAGGCCTACACCGTGGTTCGGATTCCACGTTAAACTGTAGGTCCTTCATTTCATCTCACAATCACCCTACCATTTCACATTAGCGTAAGTGCGTATAACCCGAACGGATAGTAAGACGCGGTGCTAATAATAATAATAATAATAATAATCATTATTATTATTTATTTATCTCTATATATCTCTTATGTACAATTTTATAAACCTATTTCCGGTAGTTAAAATTATGAGAAAATGGCTCAACCGATTTTGACAAATGAACAAACATTTTAAAGGTTAAGGGCTTAGAATTCCGGAAAAATAGTAGTCAAAACTAAAACCTAGTTTTCCAAGCGAATTTGATATAGCCTATTTTCCTTCTGTGTGAGCAGTGGCTCATCTGTAGAATCATTCTTTGTGTACTTCACCATGGAAACCATGATTTGTGTATAATTGTATATTGGTAAATACAATAGTTATCTTGGTTAAAAATAATAACAGCTCAACTCTAACTTAGATGGTTTGGTGCAACAAATAGATACCGTGGCGTCAAGGGGGTAAATATAAGTTTTGATTTGAGTTAAGCACAGAAACTTAAATATATTTGTGAAGTTGTTAGCCTTTGACGAATACACTTTTAACTATAAAGTCGATTGAGGGCTTAGATTATAGATCTTTTCTCGATAAAAAATTTCGAATATATTTTAGTGAAATAATCTGCAGCCGTCGCTGCAAATATTCGCTAGTGTATTATATTTGTGGTCGTTTGGGGTTATGCTGCCTCGGATGAAGCCGACTATCGTCCTTTTTTTTTAAACCCCGCGTCCTACTACCCGTTTGGGTTGTACGCGTATGTACTAATTGCACTCACGTGTTGAGGATTAGGAAGGTTTTGTTTAGAAGAAGTGCATCCGAAATTTGCATTGAGGGAGAGTGAAAAACCATTTAGGGAAAACTACCCTCAATTCACCCGACCGCGATCGAACTCCGATCTCCTTATCTTCGGCATTTTAGTCTATTGCGAAAGTGACGCCTTAGACCATATGGCCACTGAAGCAGGTGATTATCTCCTTAACCTTCAAAACTGTATGGACTTGTTTAACAATAACTGGAAGCCAACGATTTTATACAACATTGGTAAAGTTATGAAAGAGTGATCTGGTCTGTCCCCCCCCCCCCCCCCCCCCCCCCCGTCTTTTTTTTTTTACAAAAACCCCACCCACACACCACACCCCCACCACATCCCCAAATNCCCCCCCGTCCCCCGACCCATTACTCCTCACAGCTGAATTTTAGATACATACGTTTAAGGATCCCGGGCTCAATTTCTGGCATGGATTAAAATGTATAATTTTCTAAATTGGGTCTTCCCCTTTTACAGGTAATGAATTAACGACCGAGAAACTGAGTGTTGTGTCCTATAGTTAAATAAGTTTGTAAGTTGTGTACTGATATAATCAGCTGGCTCAGAACGTGTATGCTAAATACCCCAAATGATAATAATATATTTTTCTACGTTGATAATTGTATGGTTTAGTGATTTACCCCTTCCCATACCTTCAGAAATTGAGCCCTATTTTCGAGGCTTAAGCTGAAAACGGAACAAACTTACATTTTAAACTGGTAAAGTCTCATTAAAGGTTTTATATTTTATTCCCTCGTTGTTGTAATTATTATGTTGTTGTTTCAGACACACGGGGATGAAATAGCTGAGAATTCATCATGACCATTGAACTCCAGTTATCAAGCTTACGAAAAAACAACCATTCATATTGGAAACTTTTCCGGTCGAACTATGAAGGGAAGTGACAGAAGAAAAAGTGAACATCATCTTGGAATAAGAGCGACCCAAGCGACCTCATAACGATGTCTGGAACAAAGCCTCCATTTTGCCTTGTATTTTTTGCCACGGGAATTGGCTAGGTGTGTCCCACTGTCCGGTGTCGTCGATACGATAGGACCGCCAACATTTAAAAAATAAAATATCTCACCATCCATTTACCACTATTTTAAAAGTTAAGTCATATCTGTCAATATTATAGTGTAGGTATGGTAGCATTTCCTCATTAATTAAAACTACATTTTTATGTTCGCCTTCAAAACGTTTTTTAATTTAAAATCATAATATTAAAAAAAACTTTAATTTATTCAAGGAGGATGTCTTGAAGTCAATTTAAATCTGTGATTCGGTACTTTGAAGGGTAATTAGACTACATGGTATAAATTAGTGGGACAGTATTAATACTGATTAAAGTGTGTTTATGTGCAGATAGAGAAAAGAGAGTATTTATATTTGAAATATAGAATTTTACAATTAATTTTAAAAGTTAGTGCTACGTTAAGAAGTCAACTTAAACATTTCTGAACCTTTCTATCGAAGTCCACGTGTGAGATCACCAGAATGGCCTCCACCACGTGCGTCCGCAAGTCCTTGGTCTCACTGAACAGCTGGGGAATCCCCAACAACGGTGGCACTAAGGAACGAAGCAACAGCAACGCCAGCTGCAAGACGGCGTCGGCGATTTACGTCGCCACCTCCGGCATGGTAGACTTCTGGAACCGGGTGTCGCAGCAAATGTCGTACATTGACAGTGGCAGCACCAGGAGTTCCTCCCTCATGGACACCGCTAGCAACCGGGGGTCACTTGTTGTCCCAGCCGCTGACGGCACCAACGCCCGCGACTCTCTCCACGTCGGCCAGGACCTGTCCACGACAGACCTTAGTTCCAGGAGCTCGCCCATGCACCCCGCCATCCAGAACCAGCCCCTTGGTGGTTCCAAGCCGAAGAAGAATGACGCCAAGTCTCTAGACTCTTGTGCCTCGGGCGAGAGCTCATGCAACATCGCGGGTCATGCGTTCCTAGAAGAGGAGTCACCACCGGTCTCGCCGAAACAAGATCGCGCCAAGAGCGCCCCGTGCGGCCAGCTGAGACGCCAGGACGCCGTCAATGATGATAGGCAGGGCCCTCCCAGCTTACCTTGGTACAGGATAGGGTTCGTGGCCAGAAAGCCCGACCACCGTAAGACCAGTTACTCCAGACAGACTGACAAGAACCAAAGGGAGACATGGCACCACGTTTTTGCTGATGGTGACCTGAAGACGGCCAACCTTTACATCAACCCTCAGTATGAGGAGTTGGAGCTCCTCCGACTAACCGACAGCAGCGTCTGTTCCGAGGGTAAAAGGAGCTGCGCTGTCATCCCCAACTCTGCCACGGCCACGTCAGCACTCATGGAGACGGCATCCATCGGAGGTGGGCACGCAGCCAGGACGAGACTGAGTCGGTTCCAGCATCAGTTCAATTACGGCACAGGGGAGCGCCGACTGTCGGTGAGTCACAGTGATATAAAGTGTGAACTGTGTTCTTCTTTTCATTGTAAAATCCATACTGTGTTCGTCCCTTTTATATGTTTCTATCCATCTTTCCTATACCTTCTTCCAAATATAATACAAATACCTCATAAAGCGAAAAGAGGTTTTCCTTATAGAGATATAATATTATCTATTGAAATTTTACTAAAAATATTTGTTTTAAAACTTGAATAGATGTCAAAATTGTTCATATAATGTTTTTAGGTAGTCTCAAACAATGGTTATATAAGAATTTTTAACTCTTGTTTGAAAAGGCAAAATAGTTATACAGATGTTTTTTATCGGTGATAGTTTACCTTATTAAATGGTGATTTATTTTTCATAGACCACGCTTCTATATTAATAAAATAAAGAGTTATTTTTGGTCTGTTATGAGCGTTGCGTGATATATACCCCATGCAGAGGGCTGAAATTTAAAAGATAAGTGGGCTATGTGCCCAAACATGTGCACCTAGACTGTTAGCATTGGGCTACAAGAATTGAAGAGAAACTTGTTTCTTACCCCATTGCACCACTCCCAGCGCCAATGCAGAACACCAACGTGAGAAAATATCAATCACAACTACGCGCACCTGTGGCTTGAATTAGACTGACCACCAGTGTTGTTATGAAGTAGTGACAGACAAAGAACTTGAGGTGCAAAGAGCTCTAGTGGCAAAGACACTTTACTCGTATATGTTCTAGGATAATCTAGAAGCTCTAATAAACTGTTTTGGAGCTATGTTGTCATGCGCATATTGTTCCCGAGTGTTCCATATGTTGTCCCACACCTTTATCCCGTCTTCCATTTTCTCTGGGTTGTGTTGTATATATAGTGGCGGCAGGACATCTTGTCGTCACTCTTGGACTTGATTATATTTGGGGAAGGAGAAGCTCCGGCTTCAGATTGTTAAAATGTAAGGTCTAAATTCTCTTTGGCAGTTGTAGTATATTTTTCCCTTTATTTAAAATTTTCGCTACATATTTGAAAATTCTCTTTCAGCAATTTCTTAACTGCTTTAAAATTAAAATAAGATATTTTTTTTTACTTCTACGTGGCTAATTTGTTACTTAGTCGTGTCAATAATATCGATTGTTGAGATAATGTGGATTTAATTACTTGCTCTGGGAAGGATCGACCATTGAACTTAGGATATTATCGATATCTTTAACTTTGTGAAATAATGAAAATATTGAATTCTATTAGTTACATATTTGATATTTTGACCTTTTTGTAAATATTTGGAACTTATTAACTGGGCTTAAATTTACATAATGCGTAGAACGATTTTATTTTACTATGACATTATTAAGCTTCAACGTATGGTTAGTTAATTGTCTCTAGAGAAGTTCTATGGAATACTTTGTTATTATAATGAGATTGTTTAGCGTTAACCGCTTAATGGAATACTTTGTTATTATAATGAGATTGTTTAGCGGTAACCGCTTAATGGAATACTTTGTTATTATAATGATATTGTTTAGCGTTAACCGCTTAATGGAATACTTTGTTATTATAATGAGATTGTTTAGCGTTAACCGCTTAATGGAATAGGGGGTGATTGTTCTGAGATTATTAAGATATTTTTGGATTAATTCTTATGTTTTACGAGAAATGTATTTTGCTAGTTATTCCGTAAAGAAACTTTACTAATGGAAAGTCTTGACGTTATGATAAGGTTGTTGTTGAGCTAAAGGCACATTTGATTATGTTGTTGTTCTTTAATGTTGGCGCTCAAAATAATTAATTGATGTTTCTTCTAAAACTTCGCATGTTGTCAGAATGTGGAAATAATAGCTTGTCGAAAGCTTATTATATATTTCAAAGATTATCTCTATATAATATATTATTATATATTTTCATATGATATTAACTTCTTGATGGATAAATATTGACTTAAAATCAGTTCATGCATTTTATAGTCTAATGGTTCACCATACCCATAGGTAGTGTATTTTACATGTCTTTTTGTTTTACTTTAATTTTGGGATATATACCTTTTCTTTAATGAGCTCTACGAGGTTGACCGTCCATATATTTACTTCCACAACTGGTGTGGGGTGCGAGATCTGAGTTTCAAATGTTTGATCTCAGGCATTCAAAGGACAGAACTCCAATCGCTCACTCCTATTACCCTCTTTTTTCCTCTTGTTATTTATTGTTGTTTGTACCTTCTGTTTAGTCCTTATTTTAGTTAAGGAGGGTTTAAGAAGATGTAATTAAAACATTTTGAATATACTTTTTTAATATTTATTAAAAACTGAGTAGGAAGATATATATATTGAATAATTACTGTTCAAATACAAGCATACCAGCTTTTACCTCTTCTCGGTCCTATTATTCATTTTATCAGCCATTAAACGAACATACACCACTGATTGACTTTTGTCTAATAACTACCGAAATCAATCAATCACCTTCGATACGACAAAGATACGGACAAACATCACAAGTCTTTTAAACACAACTAACTAAAAAAACGCGCATGCGCAAAAACATAAGAGGCCAGAGACGAAACAACAAATACATATGTATCATCATAGTCAAGAACTAAATAATGTCAAAACTCCCACTTATTTAGATGTCTCTCAAACCAACCTTGCTTCTCAAGTAATTAAACTGATGCTTTGTAAGAAAATCTGCAATCTATTCTTTGGATTCAATGTACCATATATCAATGTCACCACGTTCATAGTCATCCCGTACAAAGTGGAAACGAACATCAATATGCTTAGTTTTTCGGTGGTACTCAGGATTATTCGTAAATTTAATTGATGATTGGTTATCTACGTACTTGGGACCTTATCACATTTCAAACCCAATTCACAAATAATTCTACGTAGCCATATATCATCCTTTGTTCCATTAGACAATGCAATTTACTCAGCCTCTGTTGTTGAAAGTGCTACTACTCTTTGTCGCTTAGAGGACCAAGAGATAGCACCCCCATTAAACAAAAATACAAATCCGCTAGTTGATTTTCGGGTATCTACTTTACCAGCATAATCTGCATCTGTTTCTGTAAAACCTCTCAGTATGGCATTACTCCCACTGTCTCCGTAAACAATCCCATAATCGATTGTCCCCCTTAAATAACGAAGAATCTTCTTAATCGCCTGCCAGTGATCATGCCCATAGTTAGTTAAAAATTGACTGGCTTGATTAACTGCATATTTAATATCAGGGCGACTGACTTTTGCAGCGAAAAGAAGAGAACCAATTGCCTTACGGTTTGGCACATATTGCAGTTTCTTCTTTTCTTCGTCATCTCTGGAGCTCTGCCATTGGCTTAAGTGTAAGCCAGGTTAAACTGGGACAGTTGATGGCTTCGCATCTTCCATGCAGAATCTTCGTAGAATATTCTGATTGTATGCACTCTGACTAATTTTTATAGTGCGTTTTTTTCCGATTTCGTTCAATTTCAAGGCCGATGAAATGCTTAGCGTCACCAATTGTGATAAGAAAACACTGTTATAAACTTTGCAGAAGTTCATCAATTGAAGCTGACATCAAAAGTCCATCATCAACATAGAGAGCTTGTTATCCCCAACTGCGTCTTCGGGTGTAGAGGGTTGCATCATTCGAAGTGCAGTCTCCTGGTGACGTTTTTAGCTAGGCACCGGTCTCGTGGGTGGGCTTTGTTGGTACGGCGGGTGTATCCCATTCCGTGAGGTCACCGTCGGAAGGGACGATCAGGTTGGAGGGTGAAAGGACAGAGTCTTGGCAACACGGAGTCGTGGTGGGAGGTGTGGATAAATTCCCGGCAACGTGAGTCGCGGTGGGAGGCAAAGGAACTGTCCCGGCAACGTGAGTCGCGGTGGGAGGCAAAGTAACTGTCCCGGCAACGTGAGTCGCGGTGGGAGGCAGAGGAACAGTCCCGGCAACCTGAATCGCGATGGGAGGTAAGGGATAGTTACGGAAGGATGGGGAGTGACGATGAAAATGTATTTCCAAAATAATGACAAATTATTAATGCTCTTTCGTAACGGTGGTTCTCCAGGGTGGGTCACCACTGAACAAGCTCCAGAAATCACCGTTTTATATACCCTCCACTTCTGCCTGGCCTTG
>CABFOV010000018.1:158401-170431 GCA_902141375.1 Timema poppense | reverse complement strand
CACTCCGTCTTATTACCTGTTTAGGTTTATGTACCTGCCCCGGTTGCGGAGTTTGCTAACGCGCTAGTTTAGTGTTGAGCTAAACTGCCGAGGATCCGGAGATTAAGGTTCGAATCTTGGTCGGGTGAACTGGGGTAGTATTTTCTAAAAGGTTTTCCACTCTGACTCCACGCAAATTCTGATTCACTTCCTCGAAATTCAACCTTCCCAATTCCTTTCCCATTAGCATAATTCGTATTTAAGCGTATAGACCGAATGGATATTAAGACGTGGTGCTAAATAAAAAAGGTTGTACGCATATATGATGAATTACTCTAATGGAGTAGGGAGGAGTAAGGAAGCACTTGCGTGGAAAGAGAGTGTAAAATAATTTAGGGAAAGACACCCTCAGTAGACCTAACCGGGATTCTAACCTGATCTTCCCACCATCAACAGGCCAATTTAACACTAGAGTCGCCTTAAGCCACTCGTCCACTGAAACAGGTTTTACTTGTTGATAACCTGTGTTTATATATACATATATATGTGTATGTGTGTGAGAGAGAGAGAGAAAGAGAAAGCGACCCGAAAGGGTAGAAATGAGCAGTGGAAAATGAAACAAGCTAATACCATGATTAAAACATGCATGCTTTGTGCTAAGTATCTTCAAGAAAGCACTTGCTAGTGTTTGATTTGTCTTTTTCAGAATCCGACATACCAATGGTTGGCAATGTGTTTAGTTTCGTCTTCACCAAATACCCCCCGGAGTGGAGATGGTCGCTCATAAAGGTCAGTATTTCCATAAGAGTGAACAGATACGCAAACAAACTATTAGTTCTTTGTTTCAAATGCTGTCTTTCACATAAGTTGAGCAAAAAAAAAAGTGGATGGTAAATTAGATCTTTGGATAGTACGGTTTGTGAGCTACGAAGCTCCCCCCTCAGTTCCACAGCATCCTTTGCCAACGAAGTATTCCTATTAAGGATTGAAGTTCACCGACTTTAGAAATACTTTTTAATAGCTATTTCAAGCTTACGACATTCTCAAAAAGTTCAACAGTTAAGAAATTTATGTTCTACTTTCTTCAAGTTTTATACATTTGTTTTATTGAACAGTAAAGTGACTTACTAAGGTAGCAGAAGTTGGTACGTGCTGAAAAGAAAACAAAAATAAGAGAAGGATATGGAGAAGAAACAAAACAAAAACGAATCAAAGTAACGGGATTTTAAGTTTTATGATAAATTTAAAAAAGCTACATTCTTTTTGTTATGGTCCTGCTATGTAGAACGATAAACTACCAAGATTTCATTTAAACTTTGTTCTGATGAAAACCAATTATAAGCCCCCTTGATACCAAAAGAAGCGCATGAGACACAAAAATGTTGGCCAAACGGATAACGTAGTGTCCTCTGATATACGAGGCCGGCGTTAGATCCCAAGAGGGTGGCCTGGAGTTGTTTTCTTTCACTTTTATTTATTATCCTTTCTCCAGTCGAATGTTGACGAGTTGAGTTAAAAATCCTTCATTTTAATCCGGCCTCTTTAGCCCGACAGCAACTAGTAGGATTCTGATAGGAAGAACCATATCGGTCAAGTACAAATCATACTTAAACTACTTTAATGTATTTATACGTAAAGCCATGTTATCTTCAGTGGTCCTTTTTATTTAGAGTATCATTTTCGATAGATAAAACATATGTTTGTATTTTCTGAATCTTTCTTTCTATCAGAATAATGCCTAATAATGACCCTATCAAGACCCGTGGACTAAATGCCAGGCATGCAAATGCAAGTACATTTTATCTAATTGGTACCTTACTCGAACTCACTCAAATAATGTAAGTAAATGGGTACACCGGATGGGTGGTAAGACACAAAGAAAGAAAATGGAGTTAGTGTGCTAACACTAAAATCTACTTGTTTGTACTGGAGTAAGGTGGACTGACCCGCCGATTTGTGTTGTGTGGAATGCATCTTAACGGTGCATATGAAAAGTTTAGGGGCGTCTCGAAATAATTAGAACCAATTGTTAGTCAATTATCGCCATTAAATATCTGGTTAAGTCTTAATACATTAAATTTGATTTTATTGATAGTTATATTATAGGTACAGTAGAGTCCATAGCGTAATTCTAAGGGTTGCAGTTGCATTACAAAATATGTATGAAACATAAGTGATTTTGTTTTTTGGCGTATTTTGCTATATCAAAAAAGGGTTTGTTACTCGACTGTGAAAATGCGATGCTTTCTGTGCCCTGTTGGGTATTTCCTGCTTAACAGTATTGCCCTTTGGGCTGATGATTCCAAGGTATTTGAAGTTGGAAACTGATCTTAATCTGGTCCTCTCAAAAAGGATGTTTGAACTTAATACTTTTCTGTTGACAGTTAATACCACTACCTTCGTTTTACTGATATGGAATGCACCCCAGACTCCTCCGGTCCGAGTCCCCTCTTGGTTGAATGTCTGCTCCCCCCATTCACAATCAAAATTCTAAAATTTCGCCTTTGGTAGAGTCCCGACCATCCAACCTATACGGGGCCGACAGGGGGTCGATAAACAAGTTCAGAACTGAAATATGCTCACGAGACGAGCTTCAAGCCAATCATAAAAAATCAGTGCTAGCTGCGTTGGTCACTTTGCACTAGTATGAACACTGTCAGCTTTCTCTGTGCTTCCCCATACATTCTATTTGGAAGAAAAATTTCGAAACCAACCTACTCCACGACTACGCATGTTTTTACAAAGCGAAGTACAAGCAGGCAGCTGCTTTTACTATATTGAGTAAATTATAAATAATTCGTTAAACGAATCGCGTGTGTGTCTTTCTTGTTTTCTTTTAATTTGTCTCGCAACACAAAAAACGATATGAAAACATTCCTCGTTACGTTGGTCTTAAAGCGATGTTTATCAATTCTAAAATAAAATATGTAGCAATCATTTGTTTCTTAGTTTGTGTTGCAAAACAACATTCATTTCTGCTAGCATGTAAATAGCCATTCAAGCAGATAATGCTCTCTCTTTTCTGTGAAAGTGTGAATCAAGCTTTATTGAATAGCTAGATAAACTTTTATATAAATAGTAAAGACAGGCCTAGATATTTTCTTCGTCAGTGGGTACGTGTATTAAACGTTAAGTTCTTTTAGTTTCATTTGCCATTGACGGAGAGGTTCGAGATTCCTAAATTGTTTCCCAATTTACCTTCATGCAAACGCGGGTACATGTCTTTTAAATTCTAACTTGTCCATCCCTAGTGCAATTATATGCGGATAGCCCAAACGGGTTAAAGTTGAGTTGAATGGGGAAAAAAAAGCTGACATCCTGTCCCACGTCTAGGCCATGTTCTTAGACAGATCTGCTAAAGCTAATATTAATGGTGGTCTGCCCGCAGGTCCTGATGTGGCTGCTGGCGATGTTGTGTGGGATGATCCTGGGAAAGCTAATACTAATGGTGGTCTGCCCGCAGGTCCTGATGTGGCTGCTGGCGATGTTGTGTGGGATGATCCTGGGAAAGCTAATACTAATGGTGGTCTGCCCGCAGGTCCTGATGTGGCTGCTGGCGATGTTGTGTGGGATGATCCTGGGAAAGCTAATACTAATGGTGGTCTGCCCGCAGGTCCTGATGTGGCTGCTGGCGATGTTGTGTGGGATGATCCTGGGAAAGCTAATACTAATGGTGGTCTGCCCGCAGGTCCTGATGTGGCTGCTGGCGATGTTGTGTGGGATGATCCTGGGAAAGCTAATACTAATGGTGGTCTGCCCGCAGGTCCTGATGTGGCTGCTGGCGATGTTGTGTGGGATGATCCTGGGAAAGCTAATACTAATGGTGGTCTGCCCGCAGGTCCTGATGTGGCTGCTGGCGATGTTGTGTGGGATGATCCTGGGAAAGCTAATCCTAATGGTGGTCTGCCCGCAGGTCCTGATGTGGCTGCTGGCGATGTTGTGTGGGATGATCCTGGGAAAGCTAATCCTAATGGTGGTCTTCCCGCAGGTCCTGATGTGGCTGCTGGCGATGTTGTGTGGGATGATCCTGGGAAAGCTACTCATCCACGACTACTTGTGCGGGAGGCTACTCAGACTCAAGATGTTCAGAGACGACCAGGTTGGTTTCAAGTTGGAATCACTACCTCGTCTTACACATCTAATCTCGTTTTATGCATTCTTCACTTAACAGTGATATTTGGATCACTTTATTGGGTGTTGAAGTTTTAAAATAATTGTTTTTCGATATATTTTTTTTTTCAAACATGTTAAAATAGTTTCATTAATATCATTATGTAATTGACTTAAATTGGAATTTACAGAAATCTGCACCACGATACGTCACCACGTTTGAGTTGTATTACCTACCTAAGCTGGGTGTTATCCGTGGTGTGAGATGGGCTCTTAGCGCTCTTGTAAAGTAACATAAGGACTACGTAACTCAAAGGATCCCCTTGTGTTTGTAAATGGAAGCCATAATTAAACACTTAATGTAACGTTATCTAGGTTACAATTTTAGATTACTGTTGCGTTAAGTGACGTCTACCACGCATACCTATTGGCCGATCATGTTGTGAACCACGTCAACACGGTTATTTAGTACCTCATTGTTGTTTATGGCGTACGGATATCCTATGCACTATATTTTGTGAACAAAAAGGGTCGTAGCCTTATCTTACGCTTAATGTTGTAAATCCGAGTAAGCGTTGATTTAAAATACTTGAAGCCTAATCAGCCTTAAATACACAAGTTCCATTTTTGTGAACAATTTGTTTTCAATAAACCCAAATTCATCATCTATGTTTTACTCGTGTGCTGACGTTACGTTATATTTCCTTAACACACACACACATGTTTTTTAAGCTACGTAAACATTAAGCATTTCGTGATGCTGGAATTAAAGATTGTCTGTCGAAACATATAGTAATAATTAAAATTTAGTGTAGTTTTAGTTTTACAGGAGAATTAAATGATTTTATAGTTATATTAACACGTTGATATATTATTATTATTTCGTTTGAAGCTCAATATTCATATTTGTAATATCTGTCGAGTTTACCTATACTTAAATGGAGATAAAACAACAAATTAAATAAATGGTACGGAACTCCGCACGGACTTTCTCTCTCTATTGTTTTAAAATGAAGATATTTACTCAAAACTTGTAATATATAAAACGAAATAATATACAATATCAAACCCAACCATAAATTGCACTATACTAATGTAAAACAATTTTTGAGTCGTGGTTTTAAATTTTATAATTTTGTTTTTAAAGAATTAATGTCCTCATTTGTATGTTTGGACCAATAAAAAAGATCAATGTTGGGTCCACAAGGGTCAACACTTCATATTATAATTTTAACTTTTGGTTAAAAATTTTCACATTATATTAGGTGTTGCAAATCTTCATGCCATCGCATTGCTATTAAATTCCTCATTTATAAATTTTGACCAATAAAAAATGTAAACATTGACTAGTGAGTTTAAAATGGATATATATCATTGTTGTACAGACATTTTTCCTAAGAGGTTTAAGGAAAAATAACATTAACTTTTAGAGACTTACTTATATTTAATTACTCTATGGCATTGGAGAATTATTGCGCTAAAACTTAAGTAGTATCGCTTTACAACTGAAGCTCACAAAATGGTATTAATATATTTGCCAATATCTCAGAAACTGTTAGATTTATACAAATATATTTCATATAAAATTTATTTTTATTTTTAATAGTACTACAATTTTGTAATGATAAGTTATTTAGTATCTCAAATAGTTGCGGGGATACGGAAGTTTCTGCTTATGTAAAGTACCCTAAAATTTATTTTCATGGTGAAATAAAAATATCCAGTTTCTTTATAATCTTAATCAACACCTAGATACGAATTTTAATAAAAATCTTTGGATTAGATTTTGAGAAAATTGATTTGTTCTCTCTTTGCCCTTTCTTAAACTACTCTTAATTTTAAGTTTAAACAGACATCACAGACAAACGTCATTGCAAAGACCACTTTTTAGGGTTTGGGGGGTCTTGAGACGTCGACATCCATCAACATTTCAGGTTAAATTTTCTTTTGTGGTCGCAATACTTTTAGCTTTTGTGTCCGAAAAGTTAAAAAATATATATATTTACGTATAGCTTGAAAGTTATTTGTTATATTAAAAATATGCTTCTTATAAAATATATGTATTATAAAGAGACCTACATATTTGTAACGATAAGTAATTTCATATCTCAAATAGTTTAGGAGATACTATAAAAAAAAGATAATTTACGCATGAGATCGAAGCTCTTAAAGTCATTTTGCCGAAATATTGAGAGAAGCCATTTTGTTTGGAATATTTATAAATGTTTATAAATGAAATTTAATAAAAATCGTTAGAGCCAATTTTGAGAAAATCGACGTTTTCTAATTTTTTTCCCTCCTGTAAACTACCCTTAATATTAGAGTTAGATATCCAATTCCAAAAACATCTCTGGGCAGCCCTATGAAAAACCTAGATACCAAGTTTCAGCCCGATCGGTAAAACAGCTTAGGCTCTAATTGGAGCTACAGACAGACAGAAAGTCAAAAACCACTTTTTTGGATTATGTGGGTCATGAAACGTCAAGATTCATCAAAATCTTGAGTTCGATTTTTTGACGATCACAATATTTTCTCTACCTGTAAGATAGCGATAAAGTAAAAATTAGAAAATTATCAACAAATTAATCTAACATCTAACAAAACTTAAGTTTTTGTGATTTAATGGGAATACGGTTTGTCTGACCGGCCAAACACACAAGTGCCATCTCTCTAAGTGTGTCGTCTATAGTTTTAGGTAAAATTGAGTATTGAAAAAATTATTAATACAACAGTTTGCTATTCATTATATTAATCACAAAGTTTATTTCTATAAAACTATAATAATTTGAATAAGGAAACATTGAGCTTGTTAAATGTCTAGACGCATTGCATTTTATTTAGCGCCGCGTCTTACTACATGTTCAGGTTAAACGCGTGTGTACTAATTACACTAATGGGCTAGGAATGAAGGTTGAATTTAAATTAGGTGTACTCACATTAAAGTGGAGGGAGAGTGGAAAACCATTTAGGAAAAATCACTATCAGTACATCCAATCGGGATTCAAACCTCTATCTACCCGTAATCGGTGGTTTAGTCTATTGAAATAGTGCCGCCTTAGACAATGCGGCCACCGAAGTAGTTAATTTTAATTGTTAATTGAGACATTAATGATCTAAACTGGTGGATGAGGGGTATAAGGTGCTTGACTCGCAATCAACTTGGTTGCCTGTTGAAGAGGACGTCAGATCTCCAATCCCTGTAGAGTTAAAAGGGAGTGACAGTTACTGGTTTACCCTTCTTCTCTCCGCGTTAATGTATTTTCAAAAGTTATTCTTCGCCTCATAACTACCATTTAAAAGAAGTCGTTAATTACTAACCCTCGTGTTGAACGTACACTTGGCTTACCCTGAAAGTTAGCAAACTTACTGTTCTTGTTTCCACCATGATTGAGACTATTTAATAGTAAAAGTGAAGCCCTTCAAGGTAGCACTGTATGCTTTCATCTTAAGCTGAGTGTACACCTACTTATTAGAATGAAGCTACCTCATAATATAATAATGAAGCTGTAACACGAATATACTTCAAAAGAAATGTATCGATGACACTCATTTGACTAATTAAAACCCACCTCGGTGGACGCTTGGCCTAATGTGTCACTCTTCACAATAGACTAGACTGCCACTGAGGGGGAGATCAGTGCTCGAATCCCGGTTGGATGTATTGAGGGTGTTTTTCCGTAAATGTTTTTCCACTCTTCCTTCGCGTAAATGCTGGTACACTACAACCAAACTCAACCTTACTCATGCCTAGCACATTAACGTAATTATTAAATATAAGTTAAACCCGAACAGGTAGTAAGACGTGCTGTTAAAAATTACAAGCTACTCAAATATAAATGTATTGATATCAATTTGTCGAATTCAACAGAAATGTATTGCCAGCCATGTTTTCCGCCAAAACACGAACTTTCGCCATATTTTGTCAATCAACACCTACACGTGTTTGACCCAACACGTGTGACTAACTTATATAGAGGTCTCTCTCCACCCCTCTAATCTCGACTTCACATCTAGGTCAAACAAACAAACCTTTACAGAAACCACACCTTTTGTTAGAAATATTGTAGAACTTGTTATGTGATAAGAAAATAAAACTCGCCTTTCACTTCAGAGGCAACAAAAGCGCCCTCAGCCCCTTTCTTCTCTCACTCGATATACAAGACAACAACAAGAAATAAATTTGCCGGTGTTCCAACAATCTCAAAGTAAGCAAGTGGGGACATCAGCAATGATAGTGGACTTGGAACCACTTGTTCCCCACTCGCATGATCACCGTGGGAAAACTTACATTGAAATAAACATCAAGAAACTACCTACAGCGATCCGAATATCTGTTACTTGTTACTTCTGTTATTATTTATGCACCGTGTCTTACCATCCGATCCGGGATATCCATATATTATATACTATTGAAATAAGAATGAGAAAGGTAGAATATATGTGAAGTGTAACCGCATTTTCGTGGAGGGAGAGTAAAAAACCTTATATGAAATATCACCCTAAAACACCCCTACCAGGATTCAAACCCAAGCTTCCCCGCCACCGGTAAATTAGACTAGACGAGTGCAAAGCATCGAGCTCATGCCAGGGGCGTCATTTAGGAGGGGGCAGAGTAGGGAAATCCCCCCCTGAATTTAAGATTTTTTTAATAAAATTTAATAATTGAGTCTTACTACTAAAGAAAAATGTAAGAACTGTACTTTTAATACTAAACAAAAAATGTGAGAATTGTACTTTTAACATTAAGATATTTTACTTTTATAAATGCTTAAGAAATAAAAGACGAGATTTGTTGTAGCTATATGTGCTGTTAGAAACGCAAAAGAAAATTCAGGAAATTTCTTGAGGCAACGACATATCACCCAACAACAGCACCTTGTTCTGTTAGGAATGCAAACTATCTTTCGGTTGTTGCCTTATCTTTCGCGTTGAGCACCAGAAGCGGTACCCAACATTGGTTGACTTGGCTGATTTGTTTTTAGAGTTACAGGTTGCTGTCGCAAACCCTTATCCTCTTTGTCTGAAATAAAAATACCGTAAATGTTACTTTTGATTAGTTCCTGCAAGAGAAGTGTACAGTTAGTATTAGTTAAAACCCTTTACGAGTTATGGAATTGATATATGAGTTTGTGTGGTAATTTTTTTTATGTAGTGTCTTGTTCTGTGGAAGGGATTTAGAATCTGGGGTGGTTGTTTTCAGCTGTATATGTTTTTGTCTTAAGGTAGCTTCGGGCTTTTGCTGTATCTAAAGCAATGACTTCGCCTGGCAACCAATGAGAATGTGGCTACATCATCTCATTTTCCCGCCAACGACTCACAAGCTACTACGCCATCTTTCTAGACACATAACACGTGATTATCAGTCAGTGGGCATTCACTCTTCTCAGTGCTCAGTCAGTTTGTGCTGTTAAGTTAGAGTAATTTTTGTTACGTCGTGCATTTAAGAAACACTTTACCGCTACAATCATCAGTGTTTAATTGTATAGTGATTTTCAGTTAAATTTTTACTTAGTTTTAGAACCCTCATTCAAAATTAAGAGGAATCATAAAAATATCACAAATTTTTTAAAGGACTAAAAAATAACAGTCGGATATCATTTCTGACCTTAACTTTTTGGCACCAGAACCGTCTACTTCTTCAGATCCAAGTGCAGGTAAGCCTATCAAGTAATTTTTTTACCATTTTATAAAGAAACAAAAACGAATAAATTTTACAGTGATGTGTATGGTATTAGTCAGTTAAATTATTCGCTAGTTTTTATTTTCTAACTTTAAAAAACTTAAACATGACTTTTAGTTTGCAAGTACATTTTTTAAAAGGGTATAGCTATATTTTATTTATTTTAGGCCAAACACCTACAGGGACGTCTCAGCCTTTGGCAACAAACAACTCACCCACTTAGCAGTGAACCATTGGAATCACCCTTTCAACCGATCATAAATTTTCCTCAGACCAAGAGTAGAAGATGCTCCGCTAAATATTATAGTGTTCACCAGTGGATAGAATATTCACAAGCCAAAGATGCGGTATATTGTTTCCTATGACGGTATTTCTCTTAAAAATCTACTGTTCACTCAGGTGAAACATTCGAGAACCGTACGTTTATCGACAAAGGATTCAGGAAGTGGAAGAATGCTTCTACTCTTTTTCAGAAACATGACAAAAATAAAAGACACAAAATGTCGATGACTGCCTGGGCTGAGTTAAAAACCCGAAGTTAGCGCATATGTCAGTATCATCTCTGTTGGATAGAGAACGAACATCCTAAATCGAAGAAAATTGAGGGCACGTGAAGACACTTCTGAAACTGGTCAGTTTTCTGGGTTGACAAGACCTAGGATAAAGGGAATTTTCTGGAAATGCTAGAAACACTCTGTGAAGACAATCCTAAACTCAAAGAAAGAATGAGTCACCGATACGGATATTACAGATCTCCAAAGTACCAGAATGATTTGATATCCATGTTTTCTTCTCGAATTGTAAGGAATATTGTTGAAAAAGTAAAAGAATCTAGGTTCTACTCAATAATGGCTGACGAAACCAAAGACTTTTCCAAAACGGAACAGTTGGCCATTATGATTAGATATTTTGACTGTGAGGATTGGAGAGTGAGAGAGAGAGAGCAATAGATTTACATCATCTAAAAAAATTGCTGTGCAGAGAATATTACAAATGCACTCTTTTCCCTTCTTTCAGAACAATGACTGGACGAGAAATATTGTGTGGGACAGTGTTCTGATGGTGCCAAAGGAATGAGTAGTTGGGAAAGTGGAGTTCAAATTAGGGTGAAAGATCAGGCACCTCATGATTCGTATTTTCATTGCCATGCTCACCGTCTAAATTTAGTGTTAGTGCATTCGCTGGGTGTTGTTGAGGAACCTAAATACTTTTTTCTACCCTTCAAACAAGTTACTGCTTCATATCAAACAGCTCTCCACAACATGAACTATTTTTAGAAGGTCAAATAAAACTGAAGCAACCCATTTTGAGCTTATAAAGGTTATTCCCCACACGATGGTTTGAAGAATTAGTGGAAAAGGCAAAAACACTGGACAACAACAACAAAATAGAATGGGCTGTGGCAAAAAGACAAAGGACTGTGACGTCACGTCTAGCAGAAAGCATATTCCTCACTTCGGTGGAACAAACTGAAAGAAACACTAAGTCCATATATTTTAATATACTGGTTACAGTTATGGATGAGTTCACCCTCCGATTCTCGGAGAGTCAGGATATGATGGAAGCAACGCGAGCGCTCCAAAAAGGATAAGTTACTTTCTTGGATGGTGAAGTGTTAAACCATCTAATAAATAAATATCAGACTTTTCTAAATGTTTACTCATTAGAAAAGAAACTTCCTCTGGCAAGAAACGTTCTTCGACTTATCAGTAATTCAACCTCTCCTATTGAATACTTACAGAACCAACATAAGCTTCTAGTGGCATATTCAGAAGTAATTTCTCTGTTTTTTTTTTTTTTTGCATTGCCGATAACCAATGACTCTAACGAACCTTCTTTTCTGTTTTAAAGAGTAAAAACTATCTTCAGTGTACAACTTCCAATGATCGACTCGCCTCTTTAATGACTTTAGCTGTTGAGCGGAAAGAGGCTAAGAAAATTTATCTTGACGAGCTAGTTAATGACTTTGCTAAAATTAAACCAAGACTCTACCCTTTGCTACATTAATTAGTTTTACTTACTGTGAATAAAAATACAATTCTTTGTTAATTGAAATTAAGATATCTTTATTTTTATATATATATTGCCAGTGGTTTAATTTCTTTAGGTGACCTGGTGGTCTAGGGGTAAGGTGTCGGACTTCTATGCTGGCGGCCGGGGTTCAATCCTCGGTCCCGGTAAAGATTTATCTGATTACCCAACCCTTCCTTCACCTCTGACAAGACATCTTGTGAATGTGAGGAATGCCAGGCCTCCACCGT
>CABFOV010000018.1:106611-158099 GCA_902141375.1 Timema poppense | reverse complement strand
ATGACGCCCCTTAGCTCATCTCATCTGGTTTAACTATGGTGAAGAGGTTTGCGGTTTGAGTATCGGCAGGGTGTAGGCCTGCTGAGGTGTATTTTATTAAATGGGTTTTCACTCTCCCAAAAAAAACCTAGTACATTTCCTCTAAATTCTACCTTACTCCTCCTTAACCCAATAGTGTAATTAAAAGTGGATATCTCAGGATGAGTAGTGGGGTACAGGGGAAATAAAAGTAGCAACTATAAACGGGTTGTTTCAATACAAACGTAACCGGTCCCGTGGTGTAGTGGTCAGTGCACTTGGGCAAGAGCCTAGGGGTCATGTTTTCGATTCTAGCTGATGCCTAGGGTATTTTACCTGAAAGGGGGACTAACTCAAAGGTCACCATGGTTTGGTTGATAAGGTTTAAGTGTTTCCACTAGTTCCACACTCATATCGTTGAATGTGTGTGTGTATATATATATATATATATATATATATATATATGAACGTTGAATATATATATATATTCAACGCTCATATTCAATATCACCATCACCATCACCTCATCTCATCGGAACATGGAAAGAGTCTCCACGATATTCGTGCCCCAGTCAACGGTACATTAGTACTGGCTAATCTTTCCACTACTAGGCTAGGTACCAATTATGTAACCCGGCCAGGCGATATTATATTAGTGTTAGTGTGCCATTTTAACATTTCATGGAATAATTTGTTAGTCATGATAAAATAAGTAAAATTGACTGCGATAATGATGGAAACAGAGTTACCTATAAAAAAATTACTATAACAAATCTGCAAAGATAATACCAACTCTCACGTTTCGTAAGAAGATATTTCATCTCGGTAGTAATTTATTGGATCAAAGACCGGGATGATATATTTCAACGTCATTTTATAAACAGTGATGTATTATACTCGTGTGTAGACTCCCTTTATTTAAATATGTTTAAAATTATTTGTTAGTAATATGTGTGGCCGCGTGGGCTAGCGTACTACTCTCGTGTTAGATTAGACTGCCGAAGACGGGAAGATCGGGTTTCGATCCCGGTTGGGTGCACTGAGGGTGGTTTTCCTAGATGTTTCCCACTTTCTTTACACGCAAATGCGGTTGCTCTTCCTCTCAATTAAACCTTTCTAATCCCTAAACCCCTTGTGTCGTAATTAGTACATAGGCGTATAACCCGAACGGTTAGTAAGTAGTAAAACGCGATGCAAATAAAAGGCAGCTCATTTGTTGAAGAACGGCTTTAGAAAGTACGGTGCATCTATAAAACAGTACATTCAAACAGAGTGTACGTCAAATCACCTGAGACATAAAGAAAACACCACCCATCCCCGCCTGCCACCCCTTCCCCCTTCTTAGGAGTCAACAAATCGATACATCGCGCCGTCACGGGTCGCGTGTTCGATAGGTACTGCAAGGGGTAAGGAGCCTAGCCCGTCTCACCTTGACCGCGTGGTTAGGGAGGCTAGGACGCCCGGGTTTGACCCCAGTGTCTGGAGTTATTCCCAGTATGTGTGTATCTTGATTCGTCTGATGACACCTGGTGGCAAAGTTGTTGGGATGTCCTGGCTGGTTTGATTGGCTATTATACACTTTGATGCTAGTACGTAAGCTAGTGGTGACTTATACTAGCTTAATTGCAATATAGGCCTACACTAAAACTATATCTCAGACCGTAAATTTACAACACAAGGAATTCCCAAACCTGGTTATATGACTTGCCTTGTCGTGAATCGATCCCGGGGCGATTAGTCCAGTAGGCTAATGCCTTACTGAATGATATTGTTTACTAAAAGTTATGTAATAAAGGTTTTCAGTACCTTATCTGTAAATTAGATTTACAATTTCTTAGAGAAGTGTGTTGTTCAACCTCAGCTCATCTGTATTGCTCGTTCATTTCTAACACTAGTTACCATTTTCTATAAACACACAGGCAAGATCAGTATACGAATTACAAACTAACTTGATTAAAACATTACAGCTTACACTACACATCGAGCTCTAACGTATAACGCTAATTAAAAAGCAGGGTGAAATCGTATTCCAATAAAATACTTGACAAAAACGAAAAGTACAGACCCCTTTGATCGCTTTTGTTGTTGTATATAACTATGATTTATGTAATCCGCTATTTTATTAACAAACAATTTTGATGAGAATGGGGTATTTTTGAGATCCGATTGACAATAAAAGAAAATAATATTTTAAGAAAGCAATTTTAATGGAAAAAAATGTCTACCCAGAAAAAAAAAGTAGAGCTCAATCGACTTCAAATTTTATAAAACTAATAAATATATTTTTTAAATTAATTGACAAAAAAAATTCAAAATAAAAAACATTCTTGAAAAATTGGTTGTATTTAAAAAGTCAAATTAAGTTAATCTTAGTGAAGTAAAATTCACATAAAGATGATCATAAACATTGAAAATATATTTGTCCATAAAAGTTTTATTTATCACCGCGTCTTGCTAGCTATTCAGGTTATACGTACCTCTAACAGTTAAATTACCGGTATGTCAGTAGTAAACTTCAATTAGATTTTATTCTGATAAAAGTTGAAGCAATACAAGAATATTGGGATCAATTCTCTCCCAGTTTTGTTTTGTAGAGTGTTTACGTGAATACATACATACATACATACTACATACATACTCACATACATACTCACATACATACATACTCACATACATACATACATACTCACATACATACATACATACATACTCACATACATACATACATACATACTCACATAAATACATACATACATACTCACATACATACATATATACATACATACATACATACTCACATGCATACATACATATATACATATATACATACATATATACATACATATATACATACATAAATACTCACATACATACTCACATACATACATGCATACATATATACATACATACATACATACATACTCACATGCATACATACATACATACATACATACCAACTGACAAAACTGACAACTGCACAGGGCAGACCCTTTTTTGAGTTATTTATATATATATATATATATATATATATATATATATAAGCCTCTAGGTGTCACCTTCCCCAATCCAGCTCTTTCACCAATTTAGTAGGATCCAAACCGCAGTGGAAAATTTACCTAAAAATTGTCTGAAAATTTGGTGATTGAACATCTACCGAAAAGTTTTCACCTCTAGCTGAGGTTAAATCTTGGATCTGTAGAATATTTTCCTCATCTTATCATCAGGTTAATATGCGTACACAGATACTTACTATTTAATTTTGGGGGGAGGATGAGATTAGTTTAGTGGAAGTGCAACTGCATCATCATGGAGATGTTACGGTAATAAACAGTGATAAAATTATGTATGGAACACTTCCCTTTTCCCCTAGAGTACCAGGACGAGAACCTCCCCCTCCCCGTCTTTAAAATCCTGTAGTTTGTCAGCCAGATGGCTTGTACCACGTGACCACCAGTGCGTGTCTACGTATAATATCTTGCATGCGTGGCGCATATTTCTCGCTGTAATCAGATGCGGGCGAGAGTGAGCAAGCAACTTCCTAATCGATGACAAGTAGCCTTGGTCTCGATCTAGATATGGGTTGTATGCAGTCCATGTGCCAGACACAAAAAAAATGCATTCCGGTATAATTTGGGGGGACCAGATGAAATTTCTACCGCTCATTTAGTGGGTCATTTAGAACACAAAAAACCATTATAGCCATCTCAGAAAGGTATCAATCAAATATGGCGGCCATTCAAAATGGTGGTGGATGTTGATTTTTGAATTCCACTTAACTCGGGTTCACTTAATCCGATTTGAACAATTAAATAAATTTATTAAAGCTTCTTTAATTTTCTTTACTTTGGTTCCTTATTAAATTGTCCTAAACCAAACAGTTTTTGGTTAATTATTACAAAAAGTAAATTTTGAAGTATGTGTGGCTTATTTATTAGCATTTAGCTGGAAAGTCGCTATGTTTAAAAAAAAGCTTTTAATAACAGTCTTAACAAGGAATGTTAGATTTACTTTAAAAAAAATCCAAATTCGATAATCCGTGCATGAGATATAACCAATTATGTACAGTGATATTGTAAATGTGTCTATTTATATTTTCAGCATCAACATGGATGTCTTTGTTTTGATTTATTAAACTTCTTTTAGGATTTATTTATGATTATATATTTCAACATAATTGAATAATAAATTGAAACTTTCACTTTATTTTAAATAAGTATAAACTATTAATAAAACATGGTATCATTAATTAAATTCTGTTCGTAATTTGGCAAGATTCATTGCGCAATATTCTATAAGTTTCCTTCACATATTAATTTTTTAAAGTATTTTCTAATCTACTCATTTACACTAAAATCACTTTCGTATTCGTCAAAGCAAGTCTTATTTTTCTTCTGCTTGATTGCTTGAGTACGTTGGGCTCGGAACTTCACACCCCTTGCACCTACAGCTCTATCTACAATTTAATTGGTTCTGTAAGCAAGTGCAATTTATAAGTGGGCATTTATTTGTAAAACAATTGCATAGAAGTTTATTAAGAACCGTTTTTGGCGTAGGAAGTCCTTTCGTCCATCCAACTTTTAAATTTCCTTCTTCATCATTGCCCCATCCATATATATCAGGGTCTGGAACGTTTGGTGTGTTTTTGAAACTTCTAGTCCAAACTCCTGATTGGTAGTCGGCTCGTTCTGTATGTTGCTGCAATGTATCCTGGCAAGATGGTATTGTCCATGTGCCAGACAATTTTGTGGTATAATTCTACCGCTCATACAGTGGGCCATGTATAATACAAAAAAAAACATGATGGCCATCTCAGAAAAGTAGCAATCAAATATGGCGTCCATTCAAAATGACGGTGGACGTTGATTTTTGAGTGCCACTTATCTCGGGTTCACTTTATCCGATTTTAACAATTAAAAAAAATTCAAGCTGAAAATATCTGTCATATTGAAAAATTACTTTTTTGTCATAAATCTTAGTCTTCACTAATTTTTAGACCACCCTCTTTTCAAACAAAACGGGTTGTTTTTATGGGTTCATAAAAACCTTGTCCTTTTGCAAGACGACTCTTAAACTCATAAGATGCAGTTTGGCCATTTTCTTTGGCGTTCAACAAATCGCTACTTATGTCCTCAGGTACTCATATACCACTGGACAAATGAAAATATTTGAGGGGCTTAAGTCAATGGATTCTTCCATTCACTTTGAAGAAACTCAATGAGGGAAGAAAAATCCTTTTCATCCTTCACTATTCGAGGAGTCTGGAGATCGTGATGAGATTGTTTTTCTTCACTTAAAGACAATATGCCACGAATGTGTCTCAATGCTAATGCTTTATTTTCTGCGTTTATGTAAGGCCGTGACACATTACCTCTGTTAAAGCTGAAGCCACGTGTACCTGAAGGTGTTGGGATATCTTTATTAACGGTCTCTTTGATTGTTTGTTCACCTGGAATCCTGGTGAAATGGTTCTGATCCCATAGCTGAACAGAAAACCCACCTTCCAAAAATGCATGTAGGCAAAAGAGCTCCTCTCCTGCAATTTAGTCAGTTCAACGAGATAATAGTGAAGGTTTATGGTATAGTTTACTCTATCCAATGCAAAGCACCCAGGGATAATCATTTCTATGCAGTGTATGTACAAGTACCAATCACCTTCTCAGTTAGCTCTGAGAAATCCTTATAATATTTCGACAACATCTACATAAGTCATCCAAAAAGAAGACAATTCTCCATTTTCAGATTTAAGGATATTTAAGTATTTGCTGAAGTATTCAAAATCTTTGGGACTATTGGCGCTATCTCACGTAATTTTATGGTTTTTCATGGAAAGTATTTAGACGTAGCTTCACTTCAATGAGTAGCTTTGTCCAAAATCTAAGTCATTCCCATCAATCGATTTAAGGAACCCAAACCAAATTACCCTCAAACATGCTTCATACATCAGCTTGTGAAATCGAATTTCACGGTTAAATTGTTTCCCTTACAACATTTTGTCAACAGATCCCTCAGCTATGACACCAGATTCAACAGCTAAATCTCTTAATCCACTATTACCATAAAGTCTTCCAATTGATAATAAGTTGCATATAATGTGAAAGTTCCCCATCATTGGAAAGATTTGCCATTCTTCGTTATGGTGTAACCACAAAGCTCCCATGGATCTTGAAAAAACCCTGCTTGATCTAACAATGCAACAATTTAGTCCAAGTCAAAATGTGCTGAGCACTTTCACTTATCTTAAAAAATGTCAATACAGTTGAAATATCTGTAGATGGAACATTAGTCACCGGCAAGTAGTTTAGTGTGTCTGGTGTAACAATTTGACTGTCTTTTATAATAATATTAAGAGCAGTCCAGGAGTTTGTCATCTGATTGTGAAAATAAATCGGACCACCTCGTTAATACCCTTATGAAATTGGACATTTTTGCTTTGAAAAATGAGTCAGTACACCCTGTAGGAATACTTGACTCTTTTATTGGAAGAGGAACTTTCTTTACTCTTTTCGTGTAGAAGGGGAGAGGTTTCTCTATGATTTCAAACTTTCTGACCTTTTTGTTAGCAATTTCAGTAACTTTTCTGCTTGGTTTGCAATAAAGAGTTTTTGGCTGAATTATTATTCCATTCACGCGGTGAGTTGTACCTGCCCCACTAAGCGTCTCTTCCCTTCTATCTATCTTGTCAAAAGCAAGTACTTTAGGAACTCGAAAATGGGTATCATTGGGAAGAGGAAGAGGTATTGATATGTTTTCTTGCTTCTTATTACACCAAGCTGTGTAAACTTCAAAAAGCTTGGTAACACTACAACCATGTCCAAGTCGATTTAACATCTTGAACACTTCTATGTTCCCAGTAAGAGTCTTAACAGCTAATGGAAGGAGTAAGTGATTGGGAGCTATGAACTTTTCATGGTATAGTCCGTATACAATATTTTGTGTGATAAACCATATCAAAACTTGACGTAATGAGGTATTTCCAAGTATATTGGCTAAAAACTTTTTCAAAATGTCAAGCCCATCTTGATCATTAATTGTCAATAATTCGAGATTAGGTGGTAATTCCTGCTCATGTGGGATGATAGATTCTCGTACTGATTTCCTGAGATCCTCTGCTACTAATTTGACCTGTTCATCAACATATAATTACCGTTGATAGTTCTCCAGTTTATTTTTCACTTTTATGAAGTCAGTTGTCAGTTTTCAAAGCTAGAGTTTACTGGAGATATATAAAATGTGTTATCTACATTAATAAAATGCAAAGATGATACTAACGTGGGTTAAAGGTGGTAGCGCAAGTTATTATAAGTAGATTCCGTAAGTTCTGGTGGTAGCACAAGTTCTTTTTAGTGGATTCCGTGAGTTCTTCGAATCAATTTTTGGCTGAGTAAGATTTAATTTTACTAAGGAGTTCTCCTTGAGTCACAAAACGTGTTTCAAATAAGTCTGACTGTATAAAATGGTAAAGATTGTCATAAATATGGATCCAGGTTTATATGATTTATTTTTGCCTTGTCCTTGGTATAATCCTTATAAAAAGTGTTATGGTAGTGGGCCTCGGCTGCTACAATATTTCTCACGGTGAGAGCCATTATTCTTTCGTTCATTAATTGAATGGCTTTACTTCTGAGAATCCAATCGGATCGAAAATCTACAGCGTGAATTAACTTTTCCCGACTTTTGACCCCTTATTATATTTCCCCACTTTTTCACAAAATATGCATATTAGGTGGTATTTTAGGCTATCTTCTTTACCACTTTTTTGTTCAGGAAGAATTTTTTAGAACATTCAGCAAACAGAGTCATCATAGTCTGATCATAGCAGGGGGATCACATGAAAGCTTGTTGAGAGCTTTCTTATGTGTAAACCCAGCTCTACAATCCCTATGGTAATATATAGAGGTCATTTCTTTGCTAGTTAGGGTGGTTTGAAATTTCAATACTAGATGAAATTTTCTAATGTTTGAAGCGTGGTCCATGACTTTTTTTTTTTTAAGTTGATTAGATCGTCTGTTGTTATATTTGAAGCTAATATAATGCATTTCAATAGTTCGAGTTTTTTTTTTGCTAACTTCCACCATTTTGATTAGTTAATACACACTGTTAAATACCTTAAACTAAACCAAATACACGCAAACTGATATTCTACTAAACAAATATAGTTGAACATAGAGAAAAATAAATATTGGTAGCCTATAAACTAAATGAGTAGTTACCTGACTGCCCCTGCTTGGAATCTTCATAGGTGTAGCTTTATGACGGTAATTAAGTCATATCTTGTATTCAAATGATCAGAAATGAAAGGTTACAATTTACTCCCTGTTTCATCTAATAAACTGATTTTCTTTAAATGAGGCCATCATTTCATTAAACACTAATCCAATAACTCTCTACAGGTACAATTTTCATTTTATTTAAATTTCAAAGGGATTTATTGGTTTATCGACAATTTTACTAAGGAACAAAAGTAAATAATATTAAAGAAGCTTTAATAAAAAAAATTAAGTGTTTACATCGGATAACCTTTACCCAATATAAGTGGCATTCAAAAATCAACGCCCACCGTCATTTTGAATGACCGCCATATTTGATTGCTACCTTTCCGAGATGGCCATCATGGTTTGTTGTACTCTACATGACCTATTGAATGAGCAGTATAAGTTTCGTCTGGTTCTCCTAAATTATACCACGATATTGTCTGGCATATGGGATATTGCTGGGGGTTTTAGGGGGTCTATTTCGAACACACTGACCCTCTCCTTAGACCGTACCACTGAGCCAAAACAAACTACACTGGAACTAGTCACATCATGCATTAAGAGCTTGTTTATTGTACATTCCGTAAACACTTTTACCGATTATTCTATGACATATCCATACAACCAAGCAAGATAAACCAAACAGGGTGAACAAAGGGCTACTTCTCTCCCCTTTTATAACGCAGTCTAATATACCATGGGTCTTTCTTTATCCTCGTGTTTATCGATGAAACTCTGAGATGTAGGAATCGAATTAGAAGAGCCGCTATTCGAGGTTCGGACAGATCAGGAGGCAGTGCAAGACTTAGAACAGGTATTCGTGACCGGGGGCGTGGGATACAAATACTGAGGGTATGGTACTAGCTTGTGGCGTTTTTATATAAGTAGGCATGATACAATCGTCATGATTTTATTTCAGCTGTTTTGTTCCTAGCTTTCTTTATGTAAAGTAAAACCAAGATATTGACATATTTTGAAGTAATACCGATATCTAATAGGACTGGTGATGATGATTATGAGTATTATGATTTTACAGTCTGGTGAAAGGGGAATGATGACATATTGAGCAAGCTATTGGGAGTCTGTAATCGTAAAAAGGTTAATATCCCCTGGCTTATAAACTTATTAAATGATTAGAGGCAGTGGAATGTTGAGAAAAAAAATATTATCTTAAAAAAATATTCTCCCATAAAAACTACATAAAATTACTGACTTTTTTTTATAGAAGCGATTAAATAAATTTATTAATTTATAGTGACTTGCTGTATTATTTTACGTGAAAATGAAAGAATTTTTGAAAATTGTGTTTGTACAGTACGTAAATACAATTTTTATTGAACTTTATTTGTTTCATCAGTCACTTTATCTGTAACCTGCTTGTGTTTGTGGTTAAAGTGTTTATCGTAATCAATAGTCTAATATTAGAATAGTACTGTTTTTAGTGCATTAAAGAATCACTATTGAGCCCCCGTTATAAACTGGGAGCGGGTTATTGGTCTATTTTAAAATGTTTATTTTACACTTTATTGTCATTATAATACGAACATTTTAAGTTATTTACTTACTAGTTAATATATTTTCCATCAAGGCTTGTCATGAAATCTTGATTAGGAAGAGAGTTGCTAACTTAAATAAATCCACATTTCATGGAAAAAAATATATAGGAAAACCACCATTTTAAAAATACATAGTAAAAACCACCTCAGCGTGAATGAAGTGTACACACACCTGTAAGGCGCTCTTTACAGTTGTTTTCATATACGATCGTTATTAGCACGTTCAACGCCCGGGCTATTAACGACCTAAATAGGCGTCATTCTCAGGTGAAAAAATCTTCTATGTCACCTTTCTCGTGTGTCCAAATCCCAGGGTATTATTAGTAACTTTGTCAGAATAGCGTTCATACATTCATGGTTAGCGTAATTTACATAAATATTACCGACATTGGTGCTCGCGCGCTCTAAGGCAAGTGATTAACTTTTATTTGTGTGAGATTATTTACGTTAAGAACAGCAGTTTGGGTTTCAATTTGGCCTAACTAGGCCATTTCTTTTGCTAATTTAATAATGTTTTATTTTTATTACATTTCATCTAAGGTGATTAGGTGTGATATTAGATGTGCCACTTAAACTTCCTTCACATGAAACTCGTGGCCCGCGTGTCACGGGTTGTAGCCTTTGCTCTAAAGGCATCAGTTTCACAATAGACTGGATTGTTTATAACAGTAAGGTTGAGATTCGAATCTCGGCCAGATGCACTGACTTTAAACTACCCTTCCATCCCTAGACTTTAGAGATTGAGTTGTCAGTAATATTAGTGTTAGAAGTGATTCCTTATAAACGTTTACTACTTATTCTAAAGGTAAGAATTGGTAGAGTGAACGTGTACCTTCAATAGCTTGAATAGTGTATGGAAAACCACCCCAAGTGCACCCACCTGAGATTCGAACCTCAACCTTTGTGTAACCGGGAATCAAGACTGTTGCGAAACTGATCCCTTGGATTACGTGAGCACTGGTGAGGGCTGTAGGCCTAGTGTGGTTATTTTTTAATAGAATGCAAGATATTTCTCAGCTATAAGTGAGTATAGGCACAAAAAAACGTCCGACTCCTTAGCTCAGTCAATAGCGCCTCTATCTACTAAGTTAAAGAACCTTGATTCGATTCATAGCTGGACAAAAAAATCTTTAGTTAAATTGAGGTGTAAGCTATTCTTTCCTCAGTGTGAAATAACAGCAAAGTTGTTGTGTCTATCCTAGAATTTAGTTAGTTCGTAAGTTATGTTCTTATATTAGAAATGTGTTTAAGACGTGCATGTTAAACACTCGTATTACAATAAATAAACATGTAAAAATATTTACTATGAAAGACAAGTGGTTGAATATAGGTGGTGCGCAATACGCTTCTGTTGGGCGGGTCACGATCTTACCAGGAGTCGCGCGACTTGAATCGAATCTAACGCATGACAGCAAACCGCCACGCCGATTGTCACACCAAATTGTCTACCTACGCCAGTGTACGGCGCAGGTGATTCACTAAACCATGACTGATATAGATATATNATAAGAGACAGTTGTTCTTAAAGGGGGTTCCCTGACACGATGATCTCCTAGGGGTGCTGCGAGAATATGGATACAGTTATGAGTCCACAAGAAATGCACACAAAAATATATGTTTAGTTTATATTAATTTAGTGTTTCAGGAATCAATTTTTAATTTCTAAAGAGTATTGTTATTTTAAATGCCTCCTTTTAAAGGGTTCCCCTAACCCATAGAACCTGGACATAAAGGTGATTAAACCCAAGGATGCCACGACATATAGGGGCTGCATCAAAGGGTGCCACCCTGGTAAAAATAAAATGAGAAACACTGCTATATGCTATGTATAGGCTTCAGATTATTAAGTATTTAAAAAGTATTCAAAAACGGGGAATATTTAAAACAGATATGAGCACAACAAAAACTCCCATCGGGGTCGCATGAACTAAAGAGTCACTTTTAAATTAGACTGGTTTGCAGGTGACAAGAGTTAGAAGTTCAAATCCTGGTTGGGTGAACTAAGTATGTTTATCATAAAGGGCTTACCACTCTTTCTAAGCGGAAATTAGGTTAAACCATATATTTGTCACGCCTATCCAAAAATGTAGTTAAATGTGAATAACTTGGGAAGAGTAGTGAGAAGCCAACAACGCTAAAATCAAGGAGTAAGTACTACTATTAATTATTATTATTTTGATTCGTACTCCACGTCTTACAACCCGTCTGGGCTATCCGCACATCTACACTATTAGACTAGGTATTAGGAAGGTACCCGCATTTGTGGAGTACGGGAAACCATTCAGGAAAAAACCTCTTTGAACACCCATCCAGGACTCGGGCTTCGACATTCCCATCAATGCGCTTCTAATATATAAATAGCGCCCGAGTGACGCGAGCACGGAGAGGCTCACTCCAATGTTTGTTACCACAGGGCTCGTGGATGACCATGTTCCTGACCGTCATAGTGTCCCTGTACGTGTTCTCCCATGCTTACAACCTGCTCCTGGTGATGTGGTATGACAACTGGCACTACAAGATCGACAGCAAGATGGCCGTCACTAGCGCCAGGTAACATCAATAGCACAGTGCCAGGTACAACATTCTGGTCTCTTAACAGCAACTCCCTCCCCTCCCCTCCCCCCCCAAAAAAAATATATATTAGTACCGCGTCTTAATACCCGTTCGGGTTATACGATTATGTAGTGACTATGCTAATGGTTTTAAGGATTAGGAAGGTAATATTTAGAGGAAGTGTACACGCATCTGTGTGGAGGAAGAGTGGAAAACCATTTTGGAAAACCACCCTCAGTGCACCCGACCGAGATTCGAACCTCGATCTCCCATCATTGGCAGTCTAATTTTCTGCAAGAGTAGAGCCTTATAACATGCAATCACCGAAGAGTGTCTAAAATAGTATATTTGCGCGTTTTTTCAGTACGTTTAACACTAAAGCTTGTGTGTGTAAGTGGACTACGTCTTACTACCTGTCCAAGCCACCCATGTATTTATAATAATTACAAATAAGAGAAATCGTAACTTCTTAACTTAATATAATTTTCACCCGATTCAGTGGTTGTACGTTTTAAGGCTTCACTCATGCAATAGACTGGTCTGGCGATGACCGGGAGATTGTGTTTTGATCCCAGTTGGGTTTACTAAGAGTGTTTTTTCTTGAATGGCTTCCCACATTATTTCCACGCAAATGCGGGTACACTTCTTCTACATTCAACCTCACTCATCCATATAAACTTTTGGATATGGTTACCTTTGGTTAATTTTATATTATAATTAAAAATAAAGCTTCTTAAGGATTCCCGTACGAAGAATGGGCACACAAGCTAGTAGTTCTAATAACCGATACACGGAACACTCAGATTCTTACAAAAGTAAAATCTATAACATGGTTAAATATTATGTGCAAACTACTAAATTGGTAAGGTTTGTACACGCAAAGTATGAACGATTATTTGAACTAATCGCTCACTTTCTGTAACTGGGCTTAAGCGGCATCAAGGGTTTATTAGGTCTAATATTAATTATGGTTAGTTAAATCCCTAATTTATTTTATTTTTTTATCACCGCGTCTTACTACTTGTTCAGGTTGTACGCATAGATGATAATTACTCTAATGGGGTAGGAATGAGAAAGGAAGAATCTTAGAGATAATCTACCCCCACTTATATGGAAGGAGAGTGGGAAATAATTTAGAAAAATCCACCCTCAATAGACATTACTGGGAATCAAACCCCTATTTATTCGTTAGCAGCAGGCCAATTAAACATGAGAGGGATGCCTTAGACCATTCGACCACTGAAGTGGGTATCGATCCTTAAAAATGGTTTCTACACCTAGCACCTTCTACACTAATATTATAAAGAGGAAATATGTGATTGTTTGTGTTTTTTTGTTTGTAATGGATAAACTCAAAAACTACTGGACCGATTTTTTTTTTAAATCACCAATATTAAGCTACCTTATCGGCGAGTAACATAGGCCATATTTTATTTTGAAAATTTAATTTATTCCTCATAAAAATATCAATAGTCACTCATATTTTATGGTAGAGTCTATGATGATTCTTCAATACGTGTGTTGAAAATAATAATTGGGCGGGTGGGGGGGCGGAAGGGTCTAGTACTTTATATAAGTGAATGGTAGTACAGTTTCACGTCAACTTTGGTTTGTAAAATATATTATAAATAATAATTAATATCTGGCTTATTGAAAAAGAGATAATTCATTAGTGAATTAAACATCCTTTGGTTTGGGCTTGTTTTGTTTATTGATGACTGGTTTAGGAATGTCTTGTGTGTCAGCCGGAGTGAGGTAACAGGAGGGAGTGGCCTAACAAACTCTTGGCTCCACCCCTCTATATTTCAGTGTTCCGTCCAGAGATAGCCCTGGAGAAGCGAGATTTTAGCGTTACAGCCTCTAAGTAGATAACAAATTACTCAATAAATAAGCTTTGAATTATAAATATTTTTATAGTAAATTGGTCTTAAGGAATTTAAAAGTAAGAACTCCTTTTATAAAAAATCAAAACACTGCGTTATTACATTTTGTAGCCTGTGTCAAAAATAGTCAATTATAGCATATTTTCACAAATGATAAAAAATAAAGTAAGTAAAAAACTAAAGTTAGAAGCAGGTCTTACTTTTACATCATTCTTTTACAAAATAAAACAAGTCCCTTGTACCTGCGAGGTATAGGTTACGTAAGTTGGTCATGCAAACCAGCAAATACATCGCTCTGAAATGGGATCTTAAATGACTAATTCAATTATTTAAAACAAAATTTCAAAATTAACTTAACTCCCTTAAATCATTAGTATTTTATTCTCAAATCTCATTTTAAAATTAGTTTTATTACTAAATATAATAAAATATAATCATAAATATTCGTCTAGCATCAGCCACATATCAAAATATAAAATTGTAAAACTTTTTCAACAATCCAAGACTGACATTTATAAGTAATCATTATAGATTTTGTTTAGTAAGAGCCTAATTATTGTTTTATCATGCTTTAATATTTTTTTAATTTATCAAGAGTTCTGTAACTTATGACTTTTAAATATTCTATATTACTGTATTGCCCTTTATGTTGTATTTTGACTGCTGGTTAATTATTATAATTATAGCTATTTACTAACAAGAATTTTTTTATTACTTTAACTTGACTGATTGATGATTAATTGATACTAATGAGCTAGCTGACCTCGGTCGTCTTGGGATAAAGAGCTCGCCTCAGGATCCAATGTTCGTGGGTTCAAACCCAGCTGGGATTTACGGATTTTTCTTGAGCGATAAATATCCGTAGCTCAGCTTATTTTGTAGGTAAAATAAAACCGTTGGTCCCGTGTCGATTGTGGTCTGTAAATCAAACATGGATGGCATGTACCTTTCCTGTCAAAATTGATAGGCCCTTTCGTTCAAGCTCATAGAAATTCTCGTGTGCTGATATCGGTTTATAAATCGCACGTTAAATACCTCAAATAAATAAATGAAATAATACTAAGGGGTAGAGATAAGAAAGATAGGGTTTGGAGGAAGTCTACCCACATTGGCATGGAGGGGAAGGGGCAGAACACTTAGAAACAACACCATTAAGACATCCGACCGGAATTTGAAGCTATATTTTTGCGTCACCAGTAATCCATTTTGTTACGAGTTTAACGCCTTGGTGTATGTGGCCTCTGATGCAATTAGCACCATAACGACCCAAGTGGCAAGTATAAAGAGTATTATTTTAAAGAAAGTACACTCACATTAGCTAAGAGAGGGATACTGGAAAATATCATATTTCCAATTATAGCTCACGCTTGGAAAACAATCTCCGATTTACCTGGCCGAGCGTAGAGCCTCCATTTACACATCACTGAAAATCCATTACATTGCAAATCTGACACATTGACTACTAGACCTTTAAAGGTAGCAATCTAACCTTGTATTATTCCCATATGGTAGGCCTATAGGCCATATATAGGGGTATAGTGTAGTCCGTCAAGGTAAGACTACCACCTTTCAGGGTAAAATGAAGAGTTCATTGTAAACCCATTTCAATTTAATTAAATGTTTGACATTTTACGTTCTAGATATTCTTTGTAGACATAAAAAAATATCCTGGTCTTAATAGTCTAAATACCATGAATTTATTTATAACGTAATTGTTGAAACTAACTTTTATTGGTGTCCCCCTAACCCTCATCTTATAAACAGTACTAGCCTACAGAGTACAGACAATGAATACACATTATCATGTGAGGGTTACTGTATCTCGGACAGGGCATGTGTGGAGGGTCAAATAGATAAAGATTGGGAATAATATTACACAGTTAAAGTGATTTTTTTAGCACCACGTCTTACTACTTGTTTGGGATTATACGTATGTTATATTTACACTAATGTGTTTGGGACAAGGAAGATCAAATTTAGATAAAGTGTACCCGCATTTGCGTGAAGGGAGAGTGTAAAACCATTAAATAAAACCCACCTCACTACATCCGATCGGGATTCGAACTCCTATCCCCATGCCATCGGCAGTCCATTTTATTGCGAGAGTGAAGCCTTAGACGATACAGTGTTAATAAATCCATCCACCCCAACAAAAGACCACTCTACGCCACTGCTAAATAGAGATTTTATTTTGATAAAATAATATTTACAGTGACCACGTGGTCTAAGGAGCTACTATAGCAATAGACTAGATTGCCGATGACTGAGAGATCGTGGTTCGATTCCGGTGAATGTACTGAGAGTGGTTTGACCTAAATGGGTTTCCACTATCCCTACAAACAAATGCTGGTAAACTTCCTCAAAATTAAACCTTACTCATCCCTAGTGCATTAGCGTAATTAGTACATAGGTGTGCTACCCGAATGGGTAGTAAGATGCGGTGCTTAAAAAAAGCACCAATATTTACGGTTTATCTGATCTTTGATAATCTAGCTTTGTTTAATATTCGTGAACCTATGCTTAACCATCCGTTAAGCTTTAAATTGATTTAAAACACGAGCCACATTAAGGTGTGAGTGTAGAGGACGCGATAAAATATCAGTGTTTATGCAGTTTTTCTAGTAAAACCTTTTTGGTCAAAATAAATCAAATATTGGTTCAGTACAAACATAGAGTTTAACTTTCTTCACATGGTGACTCCAACACTTGTTGAATATCTGTTGTTCATAGAATTTAGTGATAACTTTTTCGCATCACTCAAAAAATGTTCTCATCTAATGCCGCTATCCTCATGAGAGAAACCTAACAACTGTCGCCATGTGAAGAAAATTAAACTCTATGTTTCTACTGATAAAAAATGTTTTGCTATAAAAACTACAAAATAAATACCGGCCTTTTCTCGTCCTCCCCCCATCCTCACCTTAAAAGTGCGGTGTTAATAAAAATTACTTACTCACCGACTTGTTTATGATAGTGGGATAAGTGCATCACTGTTCAAAGATGTGTTGTAAACGTGACTCCTGATCATCTTGTCCAAAGGAACTATCTAATGGACCAACTATGAACTACACCCTTACGTACAGCAATAAACAAGGTTATAGGGTATTAGTTCATCTAAGACAGAGGTTCCTAAACAATGGGCAGTGACCCACTTATATGGAAAATTTTCTGTCTCATATCTCTACTGGCGCAGCAAGATAATTTGGCTTGTCTGCTATTGGGGGGACCTTATAGTCACCAACATGATGCTGCAGGATAGCTTGAGCCACCTTCTCCAACCCTTATCAGCCCTGGCGGTGCAATATAAGTTGCCCCTATTTTGGCTGAGGTATTTCCTAGAAACTGACATCATATGGTATGATAGTTTTAACCCTACTACCAGTATTGATGGTACAGTATATAGTGTCCTGTCTGCCATGGCAGCGTGATGAAGGCGGCGGCTTGTGGCACCTGGCTGGGGGACCTCATCACGGCGCTCATGGTCACTGACATGATGCTGCAGGATAACTTGTACCCGCACTGGGCCACGCGGTTCAGGCAGCTATGGCGGCAATCAAACGTGCCACGGATCCTCATTTTCTGGGTGGGCTCGGTCCTGGCCACGGCCGTGGTTGTCACCCTCATCGTCAGTGATTGGATCTCGTGGGACCGTCTCAACAGGGACTTCGTCGCCACAACAGGTCAGGAGGCATTTTAGTGAGGAAGGGGGGCAGACCATGAGCCAATCTTGTATTCATCTGTACCGGGGATTTTTCTGACCCTTAATGTGGGATGGTAGGGGACGCGAATTAGGGTAAGTATTTTTACAGCTTTTATAACAACTTTTTTTTTCAAGATGACTAAAATATTGCTTGAGTGGAAACATTTAGTTTAATTTTCTACATAAAGTAAGATCAACAGTTTTTGGACGAGTTGCCTGTCTTTGGAATGGCGGAATTTTTCTCTTCATTAAAAGGTTCCTGAGTTATTTAACATGCACTTTTTTAACAGACTGAGTATATCAGTAAATTAGAATTTCTATGAAAGAGAGAGAGTGAAAGGATCTACCAATTTTGCCATGAAAGGTATTTTCATATAGCTTCCGGGGTTCTTTCACCTGCCACAATCAGCATAGGACCTACGGCTTTACCTCCTCCTGAAGGAAGTTGTGGCAAGAATTTTTATCACTCAAGAAAACCCCGTTGACCCCAGCTGGATTTGGTTCCACAAACATTATGTCCTTAAGCGAGCACTTAACCCCAAGACCACCGAGGACAATGGTTTCTAGTCAAATGCCATGATTTTCATGACAGATATCCAAGCATTGTTGGTACTAATATGTTTATGAAATAAACAGTACATACTGAGGATGAGTCTGAGGGTCCAGATAATGCTAATTGGTTCTGGACTCAATAAAGACCAAATCCTTACCTACAACTTCATATGGTAGTGTGTGAGCAACGCGTGTGGTTAACGTAGGTAGGAATCGAATACATGCCAGGATAAGCTTTCTTAACCATCTCCAAAGTCATCTTAAGGCAAAGGAGATGCTAGGGGTCAAAGGAACCCTCTTTCCCTTATAGTGAGAAATCACCCCTAAGGGCGGATGAACCTTTCAGAGGGCAACGACATAGGATGCGGAAGGCAAGGGGAAACCACCGTATTAAAGACTCTTGTGGTATACCTGTTCCCACTGGACAAAACTTTCATAGATATGGTTGTTCCAGAGAGGAAATATTCCGGAGTAATATGTCCACAGTCGGATCTCTTGAGTGAACACTATCCCAGGAGAAAATTATGAAGTGAGAGTTAAGAATAACAGGCGAAAGCAGGAAACATCTGGTTTGAAGATTGGAGCTTGGAATGTGAAAACAATTTATAGGAAAGGAAAATGGGATAATGTGAAGGTGGTAACATAAGGAAGGAGGAGTCGGACTAATGTATAGGAAAGTACTGGATAATAATATGGTTAGGGTGATTCCTGTAAGTGACAGGGTGCTGGCAATCAGGATACCATGTTACCCGATGGATACCTTGATCGTTCAAGTGTACATGCTTACATCCGGTGCAGATGAGGCAGAGGTAGATAGGATATATGAGCAGATAGAATAGGTATATGAGAAGAAACGAAAAGGTCAAGTAAGAACAATGATGATAGGAGACTGGAACGGTGTGGTGGGGAATGTAAGTTGAGGGAATATATTTGGAGATTATGGCCTAGGAAGACGGAACGAAAGAGTAGAGCGTTTGGTAGAATTATGTGAGAGCCTTTATCTCTGGATTGCCAACACCTGGTTCAAGAACCATCAACGAAATCTCTTTACATTCAAGAGCCCTGGCGATAAAGATAGGTATCAGATATAATTCATTATAATAAACCAACGGTTCAAAAACAGCGTTAAGATGGCTAAGACATTTCCTGGAACGGACGTCGATACAGATCACTACCTGCTCGTGACGAGGAAAGATCCAAGAAAAATAAGCAAGCAAGGAATGCTGAACATGCAAGGAAGGATAAAATCATGCTCAGAAGAAGACAAGAAGATATGTATGGGATACATAGAGGAGATGTATTTTTCTCAGGCAGATCATGGAGGACTGGTGTTGTAAATAGAGCTGAAATATGACTAGGAGGACCGGGGACCGAGGATATAAATATGGTAAGTAGAGAAGGTGATCCAAGATCTCAGGAAAACAAAAGTGATAGAATGTGACCAAATACCATATAAGGCACTTACGTCCTTAGGGACTGGTGCAGTAACAAGACTAAACACTCTAGTCAATAGGATATATGACACCGAAATTTCTCTGTAATATCTATTTGAGACCATTCTGGTTCCTATACCAAAAAATGCGAAAACTATATAACCTTTAGTTGTTTATGTCATATTACCAAGGCTGGGACAAGACTTTTGCTGAGGAGATTATAAAGTAAAAAAGAGGATAATATGGGAGATGACCAACTTGATTTTAGAAAGGTAAGAGGGACCAGAGATGCAGTTGGATATCTGAGAATGCTAGCAAAACGAATTTTGGAAGTGAACAGGGAAATGAATATTTGTTTTATTGATTGGGAAAAAGTGTTTGAATTAGTGGACTGGAATATGCCACTGAAGGTTTAGAGAAACATTGATATAGATGCGGAGTATATAAAAAAAAATATAAATCAGATGTATACTGGACAAAATGTGGTAATGAGAAAGGATGAAACACGAGAAATGAATATTGGAAGAAGGGTGCGACAGGGTAGTTATATGTCACCAGCGATTTTCAATATATATATATATATATATGCCGAAAAGTTGATGAAAAATGCTTTATGGAAGGCATGAGAAAATGTAGTGGGAGGAGAAAGATTAAAAATCATTAAATACGTGGATGATCAAGCGGTGTTGCAGGGTCGGAATAAGAACTGCGAGACATGATGAATGGTATTATAAGGGGGGGAAATAAATTTGGAATGATTTTAAACATCAGTAGACGAAAGTGATGAGAGTTGGAAAGGAAGAAGGCAACGTTGTTATATCTATTGAAGGTAAGAAACTATAACGAGTAAGGTAATTCAAATATTTGAGAAGACTGGTGAATTGAAATGTATACTGTACGTAGGAAGTTAGAAGCAGGATAGCTATGGGGAAAGGAGCATATGGAATAGTGAGGGAATTACTGACAGCGGAAAGAATCCCGATTGAGTTAAAAAAGAGTTTTTCAAAGGGTTTTGTGTGGAGTGTGGTGGTGTATGTATCTGAGACGTGGACAATCATAAAGAGAGAACAAATATGTTTGAAGGCTTTTGAAATGTGGTTGTGGAGAAGGTGAAGTGGTTTGGCAGGGTGAGGAATGAGGACGTGTTGAGGAGGGTAGGAGATTAAAGAAGCCTGATAAGGATGATAACGAAGAAGAAAAAGTCTTGGTTGGTTCACACACTACATAGGGATTGTTTAATGAAGAGAATCATGGAGAGGAAGATAAAGGGAATAGGAAGAAGGTTTGGAATGCTAACAGATCAAGAAAGGAAGATGCTCAGGACTAAGGAAAATGGAAGATGTCCTATTGATAACTGTCTCAGGACAGATTCCCAGAAGAAGAAAAAGAAGACATACTGAAACAATATTTTATTTATTTTGAACCAAAAAAATTTGTTTGTCATCAAATTTACAAATTACGCAATTTAGCCCTCGTTCACTTCTATGCCACGTTAAGTGCTTGTAATATCCAATCTAAGAGGACACAATGAAGAGGGGTGCATGTCAAGGAATATGGGGCGGGGAGAAGAGTAAAGGTATTTTCTATGCAGAAAAACGGGTTAAGGCTTAATCTTGTTCTCTGCATTTGTTGAGATTGATGAGTCTTTGTGGTCTACACGATGTCTATTTTGGTGAGTTTTTGCTCTTCGCGTCTTAATACCCGCCCAATATGTCCATATATTTGTAATAATTGAATGGGGATAAGATAGATGGAGCTTAAAGAAAATGTAACTGCATTTTTATGGAAGTTGAGTGAGAAATAATTTAAGAAAAACTACTTTATAAAACCTGACCTATATTCTAACCCTGACCTGCTCATCAATGGCAAACTAAATTATAGCTTTGACATTTAGTCCGCGTGCCCACTGATGCAAGTATTTCCCTTTCTTAGACTCTGGATAAAAACTACGATGAACCTTTTTTTTTTTTTTTCACCACGTCTTACTACTCATTCCGGTTAAAAGACCACGCTTATATAATAATTACACTAATGGGCTGTGGAGTAGGGTTAAATTTAGAGGAACCGTACCTGCATTTTCGTGGAAATAGTTGGAAACCATTTAGGGAAAACACCCTCAGTGCACCCAACCAAGATCGAACCACGATCTCCTCAACATCAGCAGTCTAGTCTATTGTGAGAGTGATGTCTTAGACCATGCGGCCACCAAAGAGTACGATATAAAATTACATTTTGGAAAAAAGTGAACACAAAAGTAAGCTACATTTAAAAAAAATGACCACTAATAGTCAGGGTTAGAAAAGGTTAAAACTATGTTATTAACAAATTTCCACCCTTCCCCTTCAACTTCTAATCCCTCTCACCCCCTTCCACAACAACCTGTTGCCATAGAAACTACAGAGTAAGTTTGAATCATACCCTAAGCAGATCGATAAACGGATACCTGCACTAGTGGGCACATGTTTAAAGGCATCAGCCTCGTATGAGCGAGACTAGATAATATAGAAATAGTGTAACATTTGCTTACAAATTGTAGCCGATTGCCCTGTAACGTATTTCACTGAAAAGCCAATTCTTTAGCCCCCGCGAAGATGTGGTAGGTTATTTTCCATACGTAAAAGAAGAGTGGGTTGCAAACCAAACAAACGCAGGCGTTAAGTTAGAAAAATTATCGGTGAAGGGTAGTTTGTAGAGTCAGTTAATAAATACTATAAAACTGTCATTAGTGTGAGAAATTCACTTCGTTAAATTAAAGCAATAATGTGAAATAGTTTATTCAACCAAGACTTGTATTCTAGAGGCTAGGAATATTGATAAGTCAAGGGGACCGTGATTTGATGTTGGATGACTGGGTTGGGTGTTAAATAAAATAAATTACAGTAGCTTTTTTTTTACTAAACCCGAATATATTTACTAATCCCTTCTTTACGACTTTGTAATTACTACTTTAGGTAAAAGGTCATTATAGATGTTAGCAACAGGTGCAATGGACCCTGATTTGATAGTAGTAAATAAGACATTACGCCAAAAAAAATAAGAATTATTTATCCGCTTCGAAAATTTGGCAAGTGATGTCCCTTTACCTCGCTTATCAAATTGACAGGTGGATGAGTTTTAAATTCTTTATTGTAATGGAACTTAGAAGATGTACGAATATAGTCGCATCAAACATCATATTCGTAAATGTGAAAAGTTACATCTGTACACGGGAATTAAACCTAGGACCCTTTGTTTAGTATAATAATATATGTAAGTAAAGAATCCCAGGTTCAGTTCCCGTGTCAAAGTGTAATTTTTCAAATTTATGAAGACAGTTATTGTAATTTTTAATTCATGTGTATCACAAACTAATACGTGAGGACTACACACAGGATCAATACTGACAGCTGAATCAAATTTAAATAAGTGAAAAATGACAACCTGGACACAGGTTCCGGGCTCTATTTCCGTGTCCAAGTTATCATTCTTCAATTAATTGGATTTATTGTAATACATCGACTGATAATTAAAGCGCCGCGTTGCCATGGACGAGCCTTATAGTAGGAGTCTGGTAGAAAGGAACTTTCAGAAAATACATAATTTGTTTGCGGACAACATTAATAATATTTTACTATATTATTGATATTATCTATGAAAAGTGGCGTTGGTAGCTTCCTTCTTATCGAAATGGTAGTGTGCCTGTATCTGTCCCCGCGGCGCCAATCTCGGTCATGGTCTCTTCTGTTCCAGAGCTATCCCGGGCGTTCCTGGCGTCCTTCATCCTTGTGATGGACCTCCTCATAGTGATGCAGGACTGGGACTTCCCCCATTTCACCACCACCCTCCACGTCAACTTGCCCGGGTTCAGCGTCGCCACCCTGCAGTGGAAGTACGCCGAGGTGGACATCACAGGTGACACACACACACACACACACACATACTCAATAAGTTAGCTGAGGAAACAGGAAGGTTTTAATGTGGCTATAATTGTTTGGGAGAGCATGGAAAATCACAATGTAACCATACCAAAAAACTATCCTGATGCACATAGTCGAGCACCGAATACGTGCCTCTCATATCAAAACTGGCTGCACTATCTATGTGATACACACTGCTGGTAGCCGCGGTCTAAACGTCAAGCTCAAAGAATGTTTTGCTGATAATGGGGAGGTCAGGGCCTCTATCCCTGTCGGGTATACTGAGAGTAGTTTTCACTCTTCCTCCATAAGCACAAGTTGACACATTTCTTCTAAACTTTACCTTCCTCACTCCTACCCCATTAATGTAATTCAATGTGTGCAACCCGAATGGGTAGCAAGACACTGAGAGAAAAAGCATATGAGCAATTATTGTATGGAGCGAGAGCGGAAAATCATAATGTAAAATAAACGCCCAGTAAACATAGCCAGAGATCGAATACCTGGCTTCCAGAGCTCTATGTGAATGCTAATGCATTTTCTCACAAATTCTCATCTATCGAGTTTCCTCGTCTCAATATAAGTAGCTAATAACCAGCACATTTACGCTGAAATGTTTGCGCTTTCCTGTAGCAAAAGAACACAAGTCTGGTGCACCCAGCTTCGATTACAGGCTGATAAACGAGGAAACTTGATCTTTGCAAATGGGTTTGTCTGACTAACCAATTAGAATAGCTTTAGAAGCTGGGGTTGGGTGTGTGGTGTTAGATTTATTGTGCTATGTTACGTTAGTTTGTACGTTGTATTCTGTCTGTACATTCAAAAAGAGCATATTAAACGTCATATAAAACACTAAAAAACGTGCTGTTGATATATTATCGCAGTTATTACAGTGAATACCACTATTAATAACTTAGGCGTGCACAGCACAGTTTATTTAAGATAGAATGGAAGGGGATGAAGTTTTTATGGCAACACATTTTTTTGAACAAAATAAATAAAATATTGTTCCAGTACAAACATAGAGTTGAATTTTCTTCACGTTTTGATATCAACAGTTGTTGCCTTTTCTCGGGTCCATTTTCATTCCACCTTACTGTAAGGTAGGGTACTTAAAAAAAAGGTCAGTATTTTTGTAATTTGTATAGCAGAACATTAGAGTATTATAATATAGTATTATAATACTGAATCATATTTTCCAAAACCACATACCGACCCAACATACAACCTTTCACTACACTCAACATTGTGCTAACTAGTAATGCGGTGCTGTTCAAATTTTGTAAATAGCTTCAAAATATTAATAGATATAAAATAGGGTTTTGTGAGAGTAGATGTGCTGAAAGAAATAATGGGAAACCAGGTATTCAGCCTACATAAGCTGCCGACTTCATTTCTGACAATTATCCTTTTATTTAAGCTGCTCTTTCCGATTACTGAGTCATAAAGTAAGATTTTAAAATTGATAGCAAACATAATTACCTACTTATCCAGGACCTCACAACACAACTCATACCAAGAAACGTCCTTTGTTTCCAAATACAAGTTTGAATGTAGATGCACAAAAAAGTATTTCAAATGTTGGCAGGGATAATTTTACAATAGGAAGTTTTAGTAGTTGCATCTTGAAGGTGAATTTTAAAATAATAAATAAGGTGCGGCCAAAGGGGGAGCAAGTATGTTTTACAGTTTTAATAGAATTGAAATTTTTTGGCCAAAATAAATCAAATATTTCTCCAGTAGCAACATAGAGTTTAGTTTTATGCACATGCTAATATTAACAGACCTTTAATATCTGTAAAGGGTGTCCTGGCATTTTGTCAAAATATTTTCTCTTTGTTTCAAAAGTTTTGACAAAATTCCAGGACACCTTTAAAGATATTAAAGTTTTTTTTTATATTAGCATGTGCATAAAACTAAACTCTATGTTGCTACTGGAGAAATATTTGATTTATTTTGGCCAAAAAAATGTAATGCTATAAAAACTGTAAAATTAATCGCGCTCCCTCCTGACACACCTTAACTAGTATTTGGTTAAAGGCAATTACATTACCTGAAGTAGAGGTAAAAAGCTCTACCTTGTTAACATTTTTTGTGTATATACGTGGGCCCCCTTAGTGGGTCCAACACATGCCAGGGAGTTCTGGCCCTCCAGGACGTCCACGCTTTCTACGGCCTTGAATGGGTGTGCAGTTTAAACAAAAAATAAAAATCCTGCCGATAGTTGAAAGACTTACCAAGAAAGTCCCCGTTGATCATTTACAAGTTGGCTAACTACATTTGTGTAAAATCAAGCAATTGCTTTATTTTTAACTTTCCTCAGACACGCTATGATGTGATTGACATGAAATTTGGCTCCTCCCCACCCCCACCCCCACCTCCACTGTATGCCACCCCGAGGACCTCACAAACGTAATTCCATCAACGACTTCCATTCTTTCCTGGATAACTTCCTTTCTTATCATATTTCTTCAAGTGACAGTAATTCAATGTTTTCTGTGCCAGTTGTGTAAACACTAATGTTTAAATTGTTAATAAATATACATGTAATGAATTATTAATTTTAAAACTAATATTGGTTCATATTCCAAGAATACTGTGTTTTAAGTAATTCTTCTTCCAAAAGGCTCTACTTAACACAATAAGAAACCCAGGGCCTGCTGCTTGAAGCCGCAAGGCAAGCTAGGGAAGCTATAATGACCTTGCCCAATGTCTAGGGGCTTGCAACACATTCCTTTCCTCTCACCCACAAGTCATTGGCCAATGATTTCGGGCTTATACACGCCAAGTCATGCTGTTCATGTGAAGCAAGCTAAACATTGTGCCAACTATTGAAAAATGATTCAAGATCACAACGTTTATTTATTAAGCTAATTTAGTATAGTTTAAGTAAAAATACATAAAATATATATATAATTAATTGAAAATAATAGTATACGTAGCAAACTTTAAATAATACACTAACTAAATACATTGAGCTATGTTTAGGCATTCTAGTCACATGTATTATCATGTATTAGGCAAACACATTTAACCACTCTTTCAAATTTAGGCATTTCGGTACTGGTAAAGTGAGTAAAAGGTGGGGTTGGGGGTGAGAAGGGCTACTTTAACCATAGTTGATGGTAATTCTTGTTTTTCTTTAGTAGAAAGGTAAATTTAGGCATTTCGGTACTGGTAAAGTGAGTAAAAGGTGGAGTTGGGGGTGAGAAGGGCTACTTTAACCATAGTTGATGGTAATTCTTGTTTTTCTTTAGTAGAAAGGATGCGCGGAGTTTTAATAGTGTTCTTTTAGTTTTTGTTTTACATTAACGACTTATTGGTCATTGTGATTTTATATAATTATACATCAAAGAATCCCAAAAGTCAGGAGTGTGAGGTCTCCATTTCAAGATGATTTTAAAAGGAAAAGGTAAAATAAAATATATTTTCATATAATTTACTTAATCAGTGGCGCACCCAGCCATTTACTTTGGGGGGGAGGCATTCAATCAAGGCTGTAGCAAGAATAAAATTTTGATGGAGAGAGTGGGTTTGGGGTTGCACACTGGACAACCCCCTAACCCCCGAAGGCCGAGAATATTTATGAATATTAAATGATTTTAGAAACTATTTGAAGTAGTTTTATAGTAATTAAGAGATTTAAGTAATGCTAATGGTATCGAAGATAGTATTTGTGTTTTTTTTAATTGTTAATTTTGTGTGTAACAGTAAACCTTTTGAATATTAGGCTTAAGTCAGAAGCCTGGTCTTAAGATGTAGCATATACACTCAGCACATCTTTAATGCTAAATATTTAAGCTATAATTCATATTATTTAAATTTCTATTAAAATTATTTGTGGTGTTAGGGAAAGGGGCGGGGGCGGGTTAATAGCTTGTTTGCGCCTTTCCCCCTTGGGTGCACCACTGCTTACAGCAAAAGACTTGTGTAAATATAGTAGCAATAAACCAATAACGTAGCGATAGAGTATTAATAATCCGAGATAATCTCACCTAGGTTAGTCAGAGTTTACGCATCTAAATAGCTTCTGGAGCATAAATTATCAAGGTGGGAGACTCGTTTGTTTCCAAGCAGCATTGTGTGAGATAAGTTAGGCTTTATAAAATAGTTTTAATTGCAACGTGATTTGGACAATCCACCTGATTCCCTCTCACCAAGATCTGATGGACGCTTGATCAATGTATTACTTCATTTTACTCTTATTATGATTGTTTGCTTTGAGTATTGCTAATTGTGTGCTTTCAATTACACTAGGCTAAATGAATAGAATCTGTCTCTCTTATGCATTCAGAAATGTGCCCATTCCACTCTTAGGCCCGACTTTAATATTTACTTAAATTTCTATCCATGTAGATATCATTACAATTTGAAGATCACCTTTGTGGTCTAGTGGTCAGAGATTCTAGCTACGGACCCAGAAGTCCCGGGTTTGATTCTCGGCGCGTCCAGGTTATCTTAGAAGTCTTTCCAGTTTATCTGGAAAGAAAAATCACTTTTATATAGGCACACATCTTCATATATTTCCCTTGAAATAATCCCATGAAGTTCTTGAACAACGGTGATTGAGGGTCCTCGTCCCCCAAATCTCCCCTGAAACTTTTATAGTACAGCATACCTATTAATTTTCTCTGAATACGCCACTGCTTTTACATTCAACCATTATGCACGCCTATGAAAAATAATAATGGATTAATGTGATAAGTTATTCCATTTGATTCCAGGCAAGTGGTTCAACTACGGCATCAATGTGATGGTGATGTTGCTTGATCTCAACATGTGGAAGAATCAGATCTTCTACGACCCAAGGGACTTCGGCCAGTATACAGGTCAGTAAAGATAGGTTTATTTTGTGCACTGTGCCTTACTATCTCTGAGGGCTATTCACATATTTACACTAATAGGGTAGGGAGGAGAAAGGTATAATATAAAGGGAGCGTATCAGCATTTGAAGGAAGGAAAGTTGGACAGCCATATAGGAAAAAACACCCTCAGTACACTGGATAGAGTGTCGATAACCCGATCTTCCCGTCTTCGGTAATCCAGACTATGGCGATAGTTACACCTTAGTTTGTGTGACCATCGAAGCGTGTGGTTAAAATATTAACCCGCATTTCACAGAGTTAATAGTAGCCTACTTCTCACCCACTTGTGTTGTAACCTGGGGATGGACTGTAGTCCTTCAGAGCATCGATAATATTGTGAACTCTAACCAACAACTTCAAAAGGTGAGTTGCCTCGGACAACTCAGAATATTGTGGACTCGAACCATAAACTTCAAGAAGTTAGCTGCCCCAGACCATTCCGAATATTGTGGACTCTAACCAACAACTTCAAGAAGTGAGATGCCTCAAACAACTCGAATATTGTGGATTCTTATCAACCAATTCAAGAGGTGAGCTTCCTAAAATTACTCATAATATTATTCCCAATACATCTCCTTACAATTCAAGGGCACTTCTCTTCTCCATAGTAGCTATCTTACACACTTATATAACGCCCCTTGCTGCCCTCTTCTTACTTGGTTCCTCTCCCTCTCTATGCCACCCTTCGCCTCATTCACTCTTCAGGGATATTTTACACTCTGTACCTTTCTCAGTTCTACTCCATCCAACTTTATAGCTTTGATATGCATTATCTTTTTTCTTGTCATTGCTATAACTTTACACTTCAGCAATATAAATTTTACCGCACACCTGTAATTATTCCTTTATTTCCTCTTCCTTCTCCACCCACACTATCAAAAAATCGGCAAACAACATGTTGTTCATTCTTTCCTCCCCGAGTTTATTTTCCATTTTATTTATGACCGTTTCCATTACCATTACAAATAGTAATGGTGAGAGTGCTCTACACTACTTCGCTCCTTTTTATTTAATCACTCCATACACCCATTCTCCATCTTAACAAAGTTAATTTTATCCTCCTACATGATCTTCATTGTCACTTCAAATCCTCTTTCCACTTCATCCTCCTCCATTGTTTTCCAAACTTATTTTTTTATCCCTCCACATCCATAAACACCATTACCAAGTAATTCCCAAAGTTGTACCTTCTTTCCATCAGCTGTGTATTAGTGATAATCAAGTATATTGTAGGCCCCTGTTCTCTAAATAAATGTTGTTCCTCTCCCCATCATCCTTTAATTTTATTTCTTATTCTCTTTTCCAGTATCTTTCAAATATTTCTGTACAGTGGCACATTAGTGTTATCCCCCTATAATTCATACATCTCTTTCTGTCTACTTTCTTGAAAATTTGTCCAATCTTCTGGTACTTTTTCTCCTTCCATATCATTCTCAGCATCCTGTATATTGTATTCCTGCTTCTCCTGCAGCTCTTATTATTTCCACACTCGGTTCGTCCACACCCGTTGCTTTTACTTATTTAATCCATATTAATAAATCCTCCATCTATTTCCATGTGTAACCCATTTTCTCATCTTCTGCTATTTCTTTATGATCCTCTGTTTCACTCTCGTCTCTTTCCTCTTCCTGGTTTAACGTCTCAAATATCTCATCCATAATTCATTTTCTTCTTCTCCTTTCTTCATCCCCCATTCTAACTTCTTGTATTTTCTCCCTCCTCCTGTTTACTACCTGGCTATATAACACCTTTTTACTTCCTTCCCCATCCCTTTCCATCATTTCTGCCTAGTTTTGCTCCCAATATTTCCTGGATTACCATGCCACTAGCTTCGCTATTTTCTTTTTCTCCCTATATTCTTCCTCTGTTTCCTCATTCCTATTCTTAAAACTCGATCCTTCTGAATTATTTATTCTTCTGCTCCACTAATTCTGCCATGGTGTATCTTTCCACTTCAATTACCTGTCCTCCCACATACCTCCTCGCCAGCTCCCACCAAACATTTCTTAAATCTTTCCCACTCCACCTCTACACTTTGCATCTCATCTTTGGGCAATAAGTTACTTGCATTTCTTAGGTACAGCTCTCTTTCCTATTCATTTTATAGCTTCCACACCCTTATTATTTTTTATTGTTTTGCTACTTATTTCCTACATTCCCATCCCTTTATGTCTGCAACCAGCAACCTATGGTCACTATTTAAGGACACGCTTGGTATACTTTGATGTTTATGGTCTTCCTTTTCATGTTTTCATCCATGAGGGAGTAGTTCACCGTCCTTTGTTTGCCATCACAGTTGTACGAGTATATAGTGATTTTTTGACTTTATCTTTCCTTCTTATACCAGCTGTTAGCCACTTTCATTTTATTGTTTGCACATAGCTCCAGAAGCCTTCAATTTCCCTCGTTTCTCTCTCCCCATCCTTCGTTCCCTAACAAATTCTCAAGCCTTCCTTTTTATTTTCCTACTTTTTCATTAAAGTCAGCCATTATTGCTGCTACCCATTTCCCATATGCCTTTCTAAATCTTCCTCAAACTTGCCCTCTTCTTCCATTGAGCATTCCCACTTGTGGTGCATACACTTGTTTCACCTCCACTTTTTTTCCTTTATTGATTATTTCCATCTTCATAATTCGGTCATTCATCCCTAAATAACTCCATCTGCAGCCCTTCTCTCACTACAAACCCTAATCTATTTCCCATTCAATGCAAAATGTAGCCATTCCCTTATTCCCTCGTGCCACTCCCTCTTCGCTTGGTCTTCCTCGGACCCAGGAAATACACTCTGCTCTCTGACATAATGTCCACATCTCCTCCACTATTCCAATCAGTGTGCAAATATTCAGAGTTTCTATTCGTAACTTATGGTTGTCAACAATTTTTCCAGTCTAGATTTTTTTATTTCTCGAGTGCTTTGGTTTGTTTCGACCAGTGGCTTACTAAGCCTTTCGTAGCCTACAACTGGTAACTATTATTACATATTCTTGTATAAGGTATTCATTCTAGCAATCATTGATAATGTGCTAGTTTATATTTGTCCTTCATTTTCTGAGGCAGCTCTGTGTTTTGAAATATCATATTTATTAAATCTCTTATAATTGTTTTTACTATTGCTAGTTAAACTTATACACCTTATATTCAAAGAAATTTCAAATACACATTCTACCTAGTTCATAAATATTATTTTCATTTGAAATAAGATGACGGTCATCGAAAATTATCTTTAATTTGGTTATGATTGTATAAATACACTCGGATACTTGATTAAAATTTGTATCACTAATATTAAGTACAAACATTATTTGTGAGTGTTGCGGTTCTATTCCAGGCCCGGATGATAAGATAAGAACAGTGAATGACCAAGAAATCTTATTGGCTGGAAATACTTCGCACTGGACTTGGGAGAGCCGCTCTCATATTGACCCAAGCACGGGCTTGCCTTACTACGAAGGTCAGTCGCATGTGTGATATCATTTGAATATGTATTCTGGTTCACGTGTAAAGCCTCTGATAAGCCAACATGATGAACATCTATTCTGTGTGATTACTCAACACAAAATCTAATGAATGTTCTATTTTCAGGGGTGTATGTACTTTTTTTCTAACTTCCTGTATTTTTCAGGTTAATTGTACAAAAAATGCATTTTTTCGGTAGTTTATTTGCAAAGAAATAACTTTAAAAAATAAAAAATGTTACTTAAAATTTTGACACAAGACCACTAAAAACTGAAGATATAGTATTCGATTTTCATATACGAGGGGGTATCAAAAAACTTCAAAAGTGGTTCTGTAAAATGTAAATAAATTACCTGATTTAAATTTATCCACTATCTCCTTCAAAATAGTTCTCTTGTGCAGCGATACAAAGATCCCAGCGCTTTTTAAACTTTTGGAAAGCTCCCTGGAAGTCCTGGTTTCGAAGCGTACACAGCAAAGCCTGCCATTCTCGTTTGATCTCATTCACGGTGTCAACCGATGACCTTAAGTTTTAACTTAATCTTAAGGAAGAGGAAGAGGTTGCATGGGCCAAATCCTGTGGGTACGAGGGTGTGGAGCGATGATCATGTTGTTGCGTCGATACACTCACGTGTTTTCATAGCTGTGTGTGCGGGTGTGTTGTCATAGGTGAGCACCAAATTGCCCGCACGCCACAGTTCTGGTATTTTTCTATGAAAGTCCTCCCTCAGACGCCTCAGAACATGACAGTAGAACTCAGCGTTGACAGTCTGACCCTTGGGAACAAATTCATGGTTCACAATCCCGACAATGTCGAAGAAAACGATGAGCATGAACTTGGTTGCACACCTGATCTGTCTAGCCTTCTTCGGTCTTGGAGATCTGTGGCTTTTCCACTGTGAAGACTGTTGTTTGGTCTCCGGGTCGTAGCCGTAGATCCAACTCTCGTGTCCTGTGATGATCCTTGACATAAAGGTTAGGTCATCCAGAGCATGTTGACGGAGCTCCTGACAGAATTTGGAACGGAACTCCTTCTGTTTGAAGGTAAGAAGCCTGGAAATGAACTTAGCGGCAACAAGGTGCATGTTGAAAACGGGCGATAGGATTGTCTGCACTGATCCGTATGACACATTGATGATGTCAGAAATGACCTTAATGTTCATCCGGCGATCCTCGCGCACAAGTTGCCTGACTCTGTCCACAATTTCTGGGTTTGTGCTCGTTGGAGGTCACCTTGACCCCTCTTCGTCTTTCAGGGACGTTCTGCCGCTCCTGAAACGAGAGTGCCATTCAAAACACACCGGGCGGCTCATAGTTTCATTGACGTAAGCCTGCTGCATGATTTGGAAGGTCTCCGTTCCAGATTTTCCAAATAAGACGCAGAATTTTATGTTCGTTCTCTGCTCGTGTTTGCGGTCCATGATAAAATCGCAAATGCACCCATGCGCGTCGTCAAATAAGCGTGTGTAACACAGCCACTGGTCAATACAGAACGACGCCACTTGTCACAAGGAATGGGCACAATCGAGTAAAAATAATCGAGTAGCTCGAGTCTTCCTGGATTACTCGAGTAACTTTAATCGGACCTTGCTATTCTTTTATTTTATCTTTTCTTACCAGCTAAATGAGAATCGACCTTATTGGCTGGACTGTTTACCATGCTATTTCCATTTAAAAGGCATATTTCCTTGGAGCTCATTTTTCACTAACAGTTTCTGTTGCTACGGAACAATGATCTCTTATGGTTTTAATGTTCCACGTGCATTTTCAATACAAAATACTAGCATATGTAAAGTACACAATCGAAAAGCATGATAACTAAGCCTATCACATTTCCGATTCTTTTTAAAAGTACCCACTCGATTAGAGTTACTCGATTTTTTTTGCTCGGCACCTTGGTAGTCTTATTTCCACAAACGCGTTAACGAAACTAATTATAGCCTTTCTTAATTATTTTATTGATTATAATTTTTCTTTAGTAAAATATGACTATCGATAAATTGAAATGAGTTAGAGTACGTTACAAAATAGAAAAAAACAACTTTTTCACTTTTAAAAAGGTACAATTATTACTATCAATTTGTTTAACACGAATGTATAAAAAAGTTTATTTTATTAAAAAGATCACAAAACTTTTTTTTTACAATTTCTCCTTAGTAAAATAAGATTATTTATAAATTGAAACAAATAAGAGTATGTTACAAAATAGAAAAACAAAATTAAAACTGTTTTCACTTTTATAAAGGTACAATTATTTTCAACTTCTTTAACATGAATGTAAAAAGAAAAGTTTATTTTATTTAAAAAGAGAACAAAACCCTGTTTTTGTGTGTGTGAAACACTTTCATATTGGCTGTACATGCCACGTGAATACTGTAAGTAAGGGGGTGGAGGTCATTATCAGTGTCGACTGACTTCTACAGGAAGAGATTATTGACATGTTATTAGTATTGAATTATATTGCAAGACTCCCGAGTAATGTTATTATTATTATTATTAGCACCGCGTCTTACTACCCGTTCGGGTTATACGCACCGAGTAATGTTGTCCAACCGATTGCTACGGGACGATTCAAGTAGATAATCCAATAAAATTTCCTCGATTGTGCCCATCACTACCTGTACTGACAGATGAAGGTCACAGCTCAGCACACCAGAGAGCACATCATCGTGCTGCGCTCCGTTTTCATTGTACAGAACCAGTCTTGAAACTTTTTGGCTAAACATGTTTTTCACACATTCCTCCTCTAATTTAAACTACTACCCCTAATTATTAAGAGTATTATTTTTATAATAGGCTGTATAGGGCGTACTTTGTAGCCATTTTCCCATAGCCAGGCCAAAATTGCAGAGGGGTTTGATTTAGGAGGCCAGTGCCTCTTAACTGCCACAGGCAAAGAAAAATTTCAGATATTAAATTACTCTAGAAGTTATCTGGAGTTTAATGGCAGGGATTAAATACTTCGAGTGCTATCGATTTTTATTTTTTTAACATTTAGAAACTTACATAGTCCTCCCGTCTCCCTCATAGGTCGAGAATGTATATTGAATACTTCTTAAATAATTATATAAGTGGTGGGTGGGGCCTGCCCTATTAAAATAGTTGTTTCCCCTGGAATTAATTCCCTCCCCCCTTTCTATTTCCCTCCCCTCTTCTATTTTAAAACTTAATACGCTTATAAAAAAACTTCAAATATATTCTAAAGGCATCGAATTAAAAAATATCTGAGGTAATACCACTCCAAATAGATTCAGGAGAATTAAATTATCCAAAAATATTCCTCCTATAGCGGCATCCAATTGGCAAACGTTTGTCGGGCAAAGGGCCTCTGGAATTCCTTTGTCTTAGAAGAAGGACAAGTCACACAAAATTCCTTTTTTTGCTAAAATGGGTACACCTCCATTTTCCACCTCCTTTACATAAATAAGGTTTCACCACCATTGAGCCAACTTAGATAATTCCAAAGATAATTTCTTCTTTCTATAATAAAGTTAGAGATTTATTAATTTGTGCTTGGATAAAAGGTTGAATGACCCCTGTTCATACAATTCAAAACTATTGTACACTATTCAAATAAAGACGTTTCTAATATAACCAAATTTATTGAAGACTTTGACTTTTATTTCTCTATAAGAAACAGAGGTATTGAAAAGGTTGACTGATGGCATGAAGTACGGGTGTGGGGGGTTGTGATAATTTGTGTCCTGGTTAGTAGTCCAGCTATTCCAACAGCCCTGCCTACAGTCAGATTCATATAGGAAGGCACTTTTTTGGCAGTTACTAACGTAATTTAAAACAGTTTTCAAATATGTTTTCATAGGTCAAATAGTCTGATTCAGTGATTTGCAGCATTCACATTTGATATATATTATTAATACCTATAAATCAACACCAATACAGTAAAATATTATCAATTCTTACCACAAACAAATATGTTTGTATTTTATAGAGGGCTCTTTTTACTAAAAACGGAAGTAAACATTGTTTTTTTATGTTTACTGGAATTTATAGTGCTATCTTAAAAAATCAAAAGTTATCATCCAGAATCAGGAAACTATTTTAACCTTCACGATACCTATCTAACTTAATTAACACTAGTCTACACAATGAATTCAACAAAACTCAAAGCATTCACACACGCTGGTATTTATAACACTCTACTTATCTCCAGACAAGTTGTTCGAAAACTGCCACTATTTACATTTTTGCAAACTGTAATCAATGGGGGGTGAATAATTTGACCTCCTCCCTATTTCTACTTATCTTATCCCAGCTCTCTGATTCTTCTTTATTTTTCCGACTCATTTATGACATGTTTATGAATAGTTTTAATTTGAAAGGTTTTGTTGTTTCCTAATCTCAAAGACTTACCCACTTCCACAGCTCTCCCCACATTCACTAATAATCATATTCCCTTAGTTAATATTTTGGCTTGGTCAATCCTGTTGGAATGTTGGTATTCTTTTATGACGAGTCGCGGTTGTTTAGTGTAGACATATTTAAGCATGCGCAAGCACTTATCTTTACCAGACCATAGATAGTTGATACATGCCCATTATAAGCTGGGACGCGCATTAGTGGCTTTGTCACTTGTGATATTATTCTACTGTTTTATTGTGTTATTTTGTTTGTACGGTTCACGTGACCCACGGTGATCTTTCTCTGACAGGTTATGGGCCCAGGTTCACGAGTGTTGCGTAAAAGAACAAGATTAACATAAAAGATAAACGGGCGTGTGAGAGTTTTGAGATCGACAACAAGAACACCTTGAGAATTTATCAAGGATTGAACTTCTAGGCAAAGACAATTATGATACCTGAAACTGTAAATGCAGGTCGTGTTAATTAAAGCCGATTTATGGGAATTCGTGAACGCTGGCCCGTTAAAACCTGAGTTGACAAACGACTAACGATCGTGCCAACGAAGCCAACGTGCGAGAATGGGTGCGCAATGATATGAAGGCGCGGTCAGATATAATTTTCTCTATATCCTCGAGTGAACTCAAGAAGTGAAACATTGTGAGACATCGCGTGAAATGTGGCGGAAATTGTAAGAGTTACGGCCAGAAAGGCAATGCTTTTGAAAAAGTTAACGCTACAGAAAATGGCAGACATTAGTGATGTGCACGCACATCTGAACATATTTTTCGACTCTGTAGACAAGCTGAATGACATGGAAGTCGCGATCAACCCAGACTTTTTGACGATTTTGTTACTTTACAGCTTACCCACTAATTTTGAAAACTTTCGGTGCACCATTAAATCGCAAGACGAATTGCCGACCCAGGATGCGCTTTGCATTAAAATCATAGAATAAAGTGATGCTCGTAAGAGCGATGCTCTGAACGCGTCATCGGGGGCCATGTTTGCAAAGAAAAATGGCGGCTGGCGTGATCGGAAAGAAAACCCCGAAGTGAACAAAAGTGACTGAAAAAATCCTAGATGCGCGCACGTAACACGATGTTTTAAATGCTGAAAGCCTGGGCATAGGGCGAACGAGTGTCGAAGCAAGGATAGAAAGGAAAGTGCGAAATGTGCGGATAACGTATGCCTAAATGTTTCGGCGTACAAGTAGAACGATCTAAACCAGAAGTGGTGTCTGTACAGCGGCACGACAACGCACTTGTGCAATGAGACAGAACTTTTTCGCGATATGTATGTCACCTGGAAAGGTGAGCTAAACCTTGCAAACAGTGTGACAGTTAACACAGCAGGCGTAGGCAAAGCTCAGTTTGTAGCGAACGTATTCGGTGATAAAAGGAACGTAAAGCTAGACAATGCAATGTATGTACCCAACATGAGAACGAACCTGTTGTTGGTCAGTAAGATAACGGATCGTGGATTTTATGTTTGGTTTCAAAAAGATGATGCCATTATACAAGACTCGAACGGAAATACTGTACTAAGAGCTGTCAGAGTCAACGATTTGTATTACGTGTGTGAATTCCAACAGAACGCGTGCACTGTCACTTCACTTTCGAAAGAAAATAAAGTTCCGTTCGATTTGATACACAGAAGCCTGGGTCACACTAATGCGAAGGACATTGCGGACGCCATTCGTAAAGGTGTCGTGAAGGGAGTCGTGCTGGCGGATTCAGCAAGTAAGTTGAACTGTGACATTTGTATACGGGGTAAAATGACAAGGGCCCCGTTTCTCAACAAATCAAACCGTCACACAGACGTCTAGGATGTGATACAGTCAGATGTATGTGGACCACGAGGACAACGTCCAAAGGAGGAGCGAAGTATGTTGTCGAATTTATCGATGACAACACCAGATGGTGCGAGATTAGATTCTTAAGGTCAAAGGCTAAAGTACTCAAAGCTACTAGTGAGTACATAACACTCGTTGAGAAACAAAAGGGTAAAACTATAAAGTGCTTGCAGTTCGACAATGGTGGAGAATACCCTAACAAGGAGTTTGACGAGTATTTGAAAAGGTGAGGGATCACTTGGAGGTTGACTGTCCCATACAACCCGGAGCAAAACGGCACGGTGGAAAGAAAGAATCGCTCTCTTCTTGACGTCGCTTGGTGACTTCTGATAGAAGAAAATTTGTCCAATTCCTTTAGGGCTGAGGCAGTTAATACTGTAAATTACCTCCGAAATCACCTACCAACAAAAAGCTTTGGTGGTTGAATACTGTACGAGAAATGGACCGGTGGAGTGCCGAACGTGTCTTCCTTCAGGGTATTTGGAAGTGAAGTGCTCTACCTGGACAGAGAACCCGAAAAAGGAAAGTTTGACTCTCGTGGGCAGGAAGGGACTTTCCTTGGCTATGCGGATGAGTCCAAGGCGTACCGATTGTGGTCACCCAAGAAGTATTGAGTGGTGATGTGACCTACCCCCAACATTATCCTACAAAAATAACACACAGAAGTAAGCACAAGATAGTTATAAATTTATTTCCAGAATAACATGATACAGCTCAATGAGGGAGAGGCATATAATAGTTATAGCGTTAACCAAGGACATAAGCCAAATGGTCCACAAGACACAAGAGTTGCCGCCAAGGCCAGATGGGCACTAAAATAATAACAAACAACAGGCGGCTCCTTATTCTTAGACGTCCTAAAATGGCGTCATCAGAGAGTGGCAATAAAATCTAATAAATTGGTCTCCTGTTACACTATAATAAATGTCTTTCAACATCATAGGCAGAGAGCCAACACCTGCCCAAAATCCAAAACATTTGGTGAGTTAAGAGCTCAAGTACCTAACATAAACAACGATAGGGGCATTAATATAATACCTGACAAAATATAAAGTTCAAAGTCAAGTAAGAATACCTAAATGATTTAATAACAAACGGAGCGCTCTCCGTGGATATAAGTACTGGGTGGCCCGCGGCCCCACATTTAATAACCTTATAAATATAGACACAAGCAAAGAAACAACAATAAACTATCCTAACTTTAACAACCAACAAAGTGTCCGTACAAGGATGAATCTCTCCGCCGGCTCGCGGCCCTACATTTAACTAACCTTGAAAGGAAAACAAGGCGGTAAATACAAACTATCCCTATCCTTATAAATAGGTCCTGATGGCAAAAAATAAAGGTAACATAACGTAGCTTTCCCAGGTTAGTTACACCAAATCACAAAACATTCCTTGATGCGGAAATTCAAGTTACAAAAAATAATGGAGACAAAGGTTTTCCCAAAGTTAACATTGCCTTATGGGCAAGGACCAAAGCATCTGATCGTAGCAATATATATTAATCATAGCTATATACAAATATACTGAAGTCCAAGACATTGAATTTTGAAAGATAGATGTTTTAAAGCCAAAGTGAATTTAGAAAAAAGTGACGAGCTTACATAATAGTTAGGCTATTTACCTTGTAAGCCCAGAGTGTAATATGTAACTCTACTCTGGACTCCGACCATTAAATACCCTACAGTAATCATGTGTTCTCAGTGCGTGGAGTAAAGGGGGGGAGGGTGTTCGAGAACAATCTCGAGAGCCTACGAGCATTGGTCACAAGCACAAATACAGTCCATAAAAGTTTTAGAATGCGCCTGGCAGCGCGCGCTGATTGACGTTCGCTTGTCTGTTTGTTCACTTTGAAGAAGGGAAAAGGGGGGGCTCTCCCAACACGGCCAGCAGCGAGCCTCGAACTCCGGCTCAGTTGAATGTGGATTTTGTAGAGGAGTGCATCTCGGGTTTATTGTAGACGAGTCGGATCGAGTCAACTGGAGCTGGCATGGTGAGTGATACAACTTCTTCTATGTCATGTTGTAACAAGGTTACAGTGATAAGCCATGACGTCAAGTTCATGGAGGATATCAAGCCTCGTTTGATAACCAACACTCAAACGGACTGGGAAGGAAACACGAAGGGCGAACACTATACACAAGCTCGACAGTTTGCGGACATTGAATTACCTCTAACATGCCACGCTGAGGATTTTAAGCCAATCGCACACTATAAGGTCGACGAATACGAGGTATTTCTCCACTTCGACAACACCGCTGAAGCATATGTACCATCACCTGATGGATCGGGCATAAATGGGGACATCTCTTACACCCCCGATGACACCGCACCTGATATAGTTGTGCATCATGAAATTGATCACACAACAAGGGGCCTTGGCCAGCCAAGTAAGATCAGGTCAGGTTCAAAGGGAAGGCCGAAGAAGCAGTACCAAGCCATTTCAAGTCTGGCTAAAAACGCTGAGGAAGTGGAGCAGGCGTTTCTCTCAGAAATACCTATGAGGGAAGCTATCTGCGGTCCCAATGCGGATGAATGGCGCCAAGCCATTGGCACTGAGATTAAATCCATCGTGAAGAACGGGACTTGGATACTCGTTGATCATCCTAAAGGTCACAAAATTGTCGGCAACCGAATTGTTCTAAGTAACAAATTCCTATCGGATGGAAAGCTTGAAACAAAAAAGGCACGCTTGGTTGCTCAAGGTTTTAGTCAGCAACCCGGCGTTCATTACACAGAGACATTTGCTCCAGTGGCTCGAATAAGTTCCATTCGTCTCATGGCATCCATTGTAGCTCAATACGGAATGAAGATTAGGCAATTTGATGTGGAAACTGCATACTTGAATAGACACCTAGAAGAAGAGGTTTATATGGAACCACCAAAGTATTTACGAGAAATCCTTCAGGATATTGTATATTCGGAGGGCCAAAGTCAGGTCGGTATGAAGGCAAAGATCATGCTCGAAGAATTGAGTAAGGAGGACAAGGTTTGCCTCCTGAAGAAATCGCTTTACGGTTTACAAGATGGAAGAAGCTGGTACCTTAAGCTGGACGAAACCCTGAGAAGCCTGGGTGCAACTCCTTCAGTCTCAGACCCTTTTTTGTTCCCTATTGGTTCAGGGGAAGACGTTATACTAATTGCGACATACGTTGATTACATCCTAATCGCCTCCCGTGACATGAAGTGGATTGCTGAACCTGTAAGGAGAATGACCAAATATTTCGAAGTCAAGGATCTAGGCTATGCTAAATCTTTCCTGGGAATAGAGCTTAACCAGGCAGAAGGGTAGGTGACGATGCACCAGCATGGCTACGTACGCGATCTGCTTTCGCAGTTCGGCATGTCCGAAAGAAAACCTATTGCCACCCCCCGTGAATACAAGCTTGAAACTGGGGAGAAACGAAGAGAAATCTGAAAATGATCTAAGGCTTCCGTACCGCGAGCTGGTCGGGGCTCTTAAATACTTGGCATCGACTACAAGTCCCGACATATAATTTGCTTTAAGTCATCTGGGGCAATTCAACAAGTGCTATGGTACCGATCACTGGAAGGCCGCCAAGCGCGTATTACGCTACCTAAATGGTTCCATCAATGTGGGGTTGACCTATGGTTCAGATCCAGGGCCAGTAAAGGGATTTGTATATGCAGACTGGGGAAGCTGTCCCGAAGACAGGAGGTTTTACACCAGGTATATATATTTATGCTATATGGTGGAACGGTATCCTGGAAAAAAAACAAAAACTGTCGCCCTGTCAACGACAGAGGCAGAATACGTGGCTCTGTCAGAGAGCGTTAAGGAAGCCGTCTATTTGCAGCGATTCCTCATAGAGATGGGTTTTGGCGACTTGGGAGAAATTGTTATTTTCTGTGACAACAGAAGCTCATTGAAGTTGGCGGCGAATCCGATGTTCCATGCAAAGATCAAGCACATCGACATCCATCATCACTTCGTGAGGGACGTACTCAAACGCAAGAAACTTCGTGTGCTTCACATCTAAACGGACGATCAAGTTGCAGACTTCTTAACTAAATGACTGCCCAAAGTTAAACACATGCAATGCATGGGATCAGCCAGACTTGGTGATTCGCAATAGTGACATTCTTTTGACAACCAACTTGAGGGAAAGTGTTGGAATGTTGGTATTCTCTTATGACGAGTCGCGGTTGTTTAGTGTAGCCATATTTAAGTGTGCGCATGCTCAGCGCTTATCTTTACCAGACAATAGACAGTAGAGTCATACCCATTATAAGTTGACACGCTCATGCGTGGCTTCGTCACCTGTAAGTTTATTCTGCTGACTGATGTTTGTTTTATTGTGTTATCTTGTTAGTATGGTTCACTTGACCCACGGTGATCTTTCTCTAACAAATCCAGCTTTGTTGTCTGACTAATAAACACAATCACAAACTATTTTTCTAAATGTACTGTACACCAACACTAAAATAGTGGTGACAAGCTATTTTATTGTTTTGTCTAAACTATAAATAAGGCAGTTTTTTTGTCAAATTCCGCTTCCCCTCCTCCGCCCTCCCTTGGCTACAACCTTGCACATATCCATCAGAAATATGGACATTTAATGCGAGAGAAACTAAGAAAGTAGAGGCCATGGGAATGAAGTTACCTGGGAAAGAGTGGGAGTACATGAGATAGTAGAGGAAGCACAAAAGAGAATTATAGAGATGATGTAGAAAAAAGATCACAAGGGTGACCAAGAAATAGATGGGATTATCAAATAACAGAAAGTGTACAAGGGAGGGAAGAAAACTGGAGGCAGTAGTGGTGGAATAGTGGTGAAATGATAGAGGAAGATGGAGGGATTTTAATAAATTGACCTGACCACAGGCATGAAACTTGTTGTTGATGGTTATGATGATGGATATACTATTATACCAGGAACTGAGTCCAAACTAAGTATATGGTGGGCACCAGTGTATATCCATATATTAAGCAAAGGGAGTAGAAAAGTGGAAGATAGAATTTTAGAGGAAATGTACCCACAACTATATGAGGGAGAGTGGGAAATAATTTAGGAAAAACTTCCTTCAAACACTCGACCATGATTCAAATCACACCTCCAGTCACAGTCAACCCAGTCAAACAGGAGCATGATGCATTATACCATGTGACCATAGTTGCAGGTAGTATATTGTATATAATTATTACAATGTGAATTTACATTGATTGAGTCTCACAAACTGAGCATTCTAGAAATATTTAATGTATTTAATAATTATTAAGTGAATATAATACGTTATCAAAAGCTTCCAATAATATTTTCTAATGGATTACTGTAGTTTTTCTATTTGCAACATTAATTAAACAGACTAATAAAATAAATGCAAAAAATTTAACATTTTTATTTCCACCATTGTGGCAAAGTGAGTTTACAGATTTCAAATAACTGCTTTCCTACGAAAATTAGACTATACAATATTTCAATACACACCAATCAGCATTCAAATGGATGTTAATTCACATTTAAATGTGATCTTTAACACTGCATTTCTTGGAGCAATTTCTCAAAGCTGCTAGAGTAGAATTCCTGCTCATAAATATCAGCTAATGTGGACCTTATGATATTAATGGCTGAAAACAATGTACTGTGATAATAGATTACACACAATCTGGCCAATTAGGATTGTGGTTGACATAAATGCTCTAGTTTTCTTGCTTCCATTTCACTATTTTCTCCAAACCACGCAAGTAAGTTTCTCCCTCCAGCCACAGTTTTTCATTTTAACAATCAACCTGATATTAGAAGAAATTTCACCCCTCCCTCAAATTGAAGTAGTCAGTGTTTAATTATCTTGGGAGTTTCCCCAAATTCCCACTCTTCTCCTAACTGTACACTCTGCATACTTGTCCTTGAGGTCCTGTTATCACATAATCTTCAGCCAAGCCTACAAGCTGTATTCGCAGAAGCTACCTTTTCTAAAATCAATTTGATGTTCTGTTTTAAGTTTGCCTTTCTTAAACTACCACCAAATGCACCATAGTTTTACCTAACTTTGATATTGAACAAACTGGGTTTAACTGGTTTTTACACCTCTATCATGTTCCCCTGGGTCACAGACAAACATACACCAGATCCACAGCCTCCAGTATAAAATGGCTACTTTCATTGGGAGAGCTAGAGTCCATTACAGGGATCGCAACAAGCAGTATCTAGTGACAAAATTTAAGCAAACATTTGAAAGAGTTCAATTTAAAAATAGTTTTACTAGAGAACAAACAAAAATCTCCTAGTGTCAATAAACCGGCTTTCACAAAATTAGGTACAGGTAGCAGACCCAACCCCCTTCCATAGACCAACCTTCCAAACAAGCCTACTTAAACTGCAAATTATAAAGAAAACATTGAATACAATGGTCCCTTTATGTCTAAGTGAATGTTTGCAAATATTATAGTTATAAATAATCTTCAAATACAGTCAAATAGAAACTTGTCCAAAAGGGTTATTTCAAAGTTTGTTCTTTTGAAGGGGGCTGAGGGGGTATGGTGGGAGGGAGGATTGCTGGTACCTTAACTATTGTGTTTGGATCAACACCCCTTTAAAATAAACAATTTGAAAGTGAGTTGTTGGAAGTGCTGTAAACACTAAGAACTGCAACTAGCACTGTCCAGTGCCCAAGGAATTCAGCGTAGCTCCCATAAAGTTGAGTGTCTAGTGTACATCTTGTTTGTGCCCTGGGTTAAATTCATCTCACTAGAGCACAAGCCAAACTAAATAACTAGCTCTCCTTGATGTTGCAGAGGACATGCAGATGAACTCTCGCTTCATGAACTATCCACTGTCAGCCAAGTGGACTGCCTTCATCCCTTCAGGGATTGGTCTTTTACTCTTCATACTACTTGTGTCACTTTATGGCCGCTTTCCATCCAACCAGGTAGGACAACGTTGTAACACTAAATAATTATTTTATTCAACACTTGACACAATCTAAAACCTTTGTGATAATATAGCCTCTTGAATCATCAGGTAAAACTCTGCTAGGAGTACCAACCAAGAGTTGAACCTCTATACCAACTTTGTAAATGGTAGAAAGTGTGTACTATCAAGAATAGTAGGACCCTTTTAGAAAACCACAAAACTTTACTATACCCTCAAATCCCTCTGGATATTAGAATTATGATAAAATAAACGCTTTGAGATTGAAAATAATACAAAAATTTTAGTTGGAATTTGTCTTGGAGCTCTAATATTGCTTGGTGGTAGTTCAGCTCCAACAATTATAATCCAACCTTAATTAAGACACCAGACAGTCAATTTAACATTTAGTTACTCTTTTACAACTTAATGTTTCGATATTGTCCTTTTCAGAGTCACCAAGCAGACAGAACCAACAGTTCATGTCGTCATGAGCAAAGACGACCCATTGAAGGCAGTTAATGACAACAGGTCTATTGAAAGTGTGATCCATTGTTAATTATTTATTTTAAGTTAAGGACCAGAAGCTTGAAACTGCTAAGATAAACATTATAAATAAATGTGTTTACAATTTGTGATTAAATGTTTGAAAATGCATTGGTTCAGACAGTTAAATGAAGCAGGGACTACTTAAGTAGAATATTAATGGTGCTACAGGTGTTGAAATTTAAATAGGAATAAAGTTAAAAATATATATTAGACCACTTTATTATGACATTTAAATCATTTATTGTATAATAAAAATATACTAGACAAATTACATTTATAAAGCAGAGATAACACATTCTCTTTAAAAATAAAATAGCATAAAATGGAAATATTAAAAATATGGTAGCTACAATAAATGCACACAAGACATTTTAAAAATAAAACTAGGCCACAAAGTTCCACCTGAGAAAATACATTATTAAATACTTCCAATGTTTTCTTTCCACACTTCTCCAATTTAAATTTTCTAACTATAATAAGACTCAATTATCCATATTTATGAAAAGGATGGTTTCACAGATATTAAAAAAAACACTGGATAAGCTATTATCATAAATTAACACTTCCTTTAAAAGTATATTTTAGAAAAACGGTATATTTTTGTCTGACTAGTAAAGGTATGCAAGAAGTTAGTAAATGCTTAGTGGACTGATAGTGTGGTCTCTAGCACACCTGTGCTAACATGTGGTGACGCAAGCAAACCCACACTAGTGCCCACTAAGCATCCACTAGTCAAGTTTTTGAATTCAACCCTAGGTCAACAATGACCTATAGGAGTTCCACAATTTGTTAGCAAGCTTAGGACACACCGATAGGCTGTAAACCAGATAGCTTGTACTCGAATAATCAAAGAGTTTGTTGTTTTTGGTATTTATTAATTAAACTTAAAATAGTGTTCCTTTATATGTAAGTGAAATTTAAATGATGATCAAAATTTCATTTATTTTTTAAAACAACTATTAGTCAAAAGTTTATTTTAGAATATACAGTTTAAAAATTGTAATGTACCTTAAAAACTTCACACATATATTTTTTAATTTTCATATATAGTCTATTCACAGTAGGAATTACTATCTGAAAGGTCTTTTTTCCTACCAATATCCTACTATATAATAGATTTCTGGTAGAGAAAAAGGCCTTTCAGAAAACAATTCCTATGGTGAACAGACTTTACATTCGTTTTGTGGGTTATTTACATTTGGTATGAAAAATAAATATTTGCAAGAATTTAAGAACTGTGTATAATATTGAAAATTGCAAGAAGAAATTAAAAGAAGTGTTTGTCCCTTCTTGTTCTAACCAAACTATTCTTTCAGGTTGGCTTTCTTCACTATCGCTTAATTTACATCATTGTACAGTGTTCTTTCACTATCTTACCATACATGTAACGAAATAAGTTATTTAATAAAATTGTGGCCAGAATAAATTTATCTATTTACATTTTATATGATCTTCAAAGTCTGTATTTTACTAGGTATGTGCAAGAACCATTTTTTCAATTCAAGACAGGAATATAAAAAGTATAAAGATAAGAGACAAGGAAGGTCCCTTGAAAGTACAAAAATGTAAATTATGTTTACTAAAGTAAATATATAGTTTATAGAGTTCCTTTCTTACTTTTGAGCTGGCACTTTCTTTAGATTGTCTTATAGTTCATTTAAACACTTTTTAAATGCAATTAATAACATGGTGATGGCTAGGTACAATGAACGCCATTTATAGTTTAATTTTGTAGTTGACAATTTGTATTGTAAAAGTTTGATATTGAAACAATGTAACCAAAACATTTCTTAGAAAAGGCTGGGGTTTTTTATTTGGGGGNGGGGGGGGTTATTTTTGGGTTACCATGGTATTATTGGAAATAATGAATTTCAGTTTTTTCAAATTTCTTAGGGTGAATTCTTTTTTTTTAATTTCTCAAATTTGATATTTATTTTTTAACGTTAGAGATGATCAAATTTTTTTTACATGGATTTTCAAGTCTTGCAAGTCCCTATATTTTACTCTTTTTCTAGTTTTTAAAACCATTTACTATGTTACCTAGGTTTAATTGTGCAACTTCACAGTTGTTACTGATTTATAGCATTGAAATTCCCTGATATTTCCAGGTTTTCTAGACAAAAATACAATAGTTCCAACCAGGGCTGCGAAGACAGTAGGCTAAACCTTTGACTCCGACTCGCACTCTACTTTTTATACTGCCAGACTGACTGACTCATTAATAAGTCATAAAAAATACTTATAACAAATTTACTGTGTTAAAATTATTTTGATAACTATTGGATATGCATTAAAATACTAAAATAGTAGCACAGGGCATTTCATCACCAACAACTTGGCAACTTGGTTAACAGAACTTTAATACGTTTAGTTTACTACAATTTCAGAACAAAAAAACTAAATTCCTGAGTAGGCGTCGGTACCTTTCTATCGACTCCACCCAAATTTGCTTCAGACTCAGACTCCAACTACACAATATAATGTGGAAGGAATGAGAAGGTAGCGCAGAATAGATCCACACATCAGCATGGAGAATGGGTAAAACACCCAAATGCACCTAACCAGGATTCAGACTTCAACCTTCCTGTAAATACATGCAATTCAAGTAGTCTATACTCAAACTCCATAATTAATGATAACCACGATTATTAAAGATAAACTTTAGGGCCTGCAGGGCTATTATGACCACGACACAAAACAAATTTGTAACCGTTAGCAGAGAGACACTAGACTTTGCGTAAAAAGTTATTATGGCCGACCACTTTGCAAAAGCAAAGTCCTTGCGGGCGCAAATATTTTCCTAGTAGCGTGACGCTAAGTTGCGCAGACATTTTACTTGTCCTTTGGTTTGCATTACGAGGTTATGTTTGCTTGTTTTTGTAATTTATTAGGTGTTTTGTGTTACATTATTTAAACTTGCCATCGCATTAGCCCAATATAATAATCCCAAAACGTTTTTGTGTGTTTTTCATATAATCTAACTTTAAATAGGCCTATATCATAATGTAGGGATAGTACGCTTATACTGAATGCTAAAATAATATTTTCTTTGAAACATCACACTATCAAATTGCATTATTAGTCACCATCACCACACTGATCAATCTGTTGACAAGGTAATAAAAAGGTAGGACTAATTTGTTTAAGAAGCCTCAATAAAACTTTAATAATGTAATCCTATTTAAACTTAATCGTACATATAGTAGTAGCTACTATACACATTAATGTGAGTTGTAGGCATATGAAATATTGCAGCCAAGACTGGAAAAACCAAAATAGGCCTAGCTTAAATGTTTATATGTGGTATGGCTTAGGCCTAGGTTTTTTTAATCATAAAAGGTTTACTCAATTTAACTGAAATCAATAATTGGTTGTTAGGCCTAGTTATACTGAAGTGAATAAATTGCAAACAACTCATTATAAAGAAATATAATATTCTTATATTCTTAATCACTTAACTAAAGTCTCAAGAATTTCCTTTAAATAAAGAATGCATTTTATTATTTTTAGCCATCCAAACCACCCTCTAGTTCATTTTTTATGTTAACCTAGTCAGACAACTGGGTATAAATGCCGACTACTTTGACATGAAGTTGTCGAAAATATTCAGTGTGAACACAATTTTTGGGAGATTTTGATTACTTTCATCAACTTTAAGTAACTAGTTTTATTTTCTAAGATATTCACACCACATATTTGATTCAATCTCAAAAGTGAGAACCTTTTCAACACTGTAAATTAATAAAATTAGCACAAAGTTGACCTATATATGTTCAAGTGGAGTACCACATAGATAAGTGATTTTCTTTATTTAATCTCAAGTCAATCAAACATAAGATTTAAAACACCTTACTGTAGGACTATATCATTGAATGTTCACTTTTTGACGACAATCGGGAATGCTTTTAAAATAGGCCTACTAATAAAGCCAAAATACAAAATATTAATTTACTGTTTGATAAATGTTGTTTTCGAGACAAAGTTATATAAGGCATATATTTTTTTAGTTATAAATTAAAGTTATTTTAATTAAAATAGGCCTAAATATAAGAAGTCTACATTATAAACTGTTGAAATGATTTTAAATTAATGGAATAAAACACACTTGTTCAAGTATCAGCATGAATATATGAAGAATAAAGCATTGGGTCGTAAAGCATACATCTTACAAAAACATTTTGTTTCTTTATTAGCCAACTTTTCATACTAATTTATTCATTTCCCCGTGTGACATTACTATTTTAATGCATAGTTCACATGATTTTTTGACTACAATATGTTCTATGTATTGAATAATGTAGGCCTAGTATTTTTTCATTTCAAATCGTAAGCAAACAAAATTATGCAAGAGATTTATTAAATTAAGTTGGGTTAATCTTTCTTGCAAATAATGTGACTTGTGACCAGCTGTTTGGGAAAATAGAAATAAATGAATAATGTTCAGTCATGAATACCAGCATTCTTGAAATAAATGTACCTAATTTCTAGCCTCTAACTTCTTAAAAGGTAATATTCTTTGGAAAAGTGTTGCCAACTGTTGACGCAAACTGATTTTATTCTGTGTGTTAACACTAGAAGCAAAGTCGAAGCTAAAACTAGCGGACGATACAAAGTGTGGTGGTCATAATAACCCAAACGTTATCTTTTCCTCTAAAGTGAAGCTAACTAGCGGTAGCAACTAACTTTGCGTCGAATGTTTATAATAGCCCTGCTGGGCCCATTATAAGCAAATAAATTTCTTACTTGTTTATTTGAAGCTTGTCTCAGGAGTATGGATGCAGTGCTTTCCACACATTTATACAAAACATTTTATTTCTAGTTGTAAATAGTGGGTGGTTGAAAGGCAAAGCTTTGGTACTTCAAAACAAATGCCCTACACATGTAATTTTAAAATTGAAAAACATTAAAAGACATCTGCAAAAGGTCACTAAACTGATAAAGCAAATTTGCAACTCTATTGATGTGTTAAAAAATTTGCTATAGCACCATAACATAATTGATGCATTATTTTTTTTAAATAAATATAGAGAATAATGATAAAGCACAGTTTTGTCACTATTTAGGAACTAAGAATACAAAAGATCAAATACCCGCATGCATATTACACATCATATTGAAGGCTGTGCTGACGCTTCTCTTACAACCAGAATGGTGACTACGGCGCATACGCTGATGTTTACAGATCACATAATGCCAAATTTTAGCAATAGCTCTCACTGTGAAGTTCATAAATTACAATCGCAATTTTAGCTATTTATTAAGCAGAAAAACAATGTAAAAACAGGTTGTTAGCAAAATAGTTGAGCAATTTCAACAATTTGACTATATTTTCAAATTCCAGACATTTTTAGGATATTTGAGAAATTCCCTGATATTACCCTAATTTTTAGAGGTCAAACCAAATTCCCTTTTTTCCAGATGGGTGGTAGCCCTTAACTGCTGACACTGGCTCAAACTACTCAGAAATATAACGATGAGATACATAAATTAATAACACTTTAGAAAGCATTTTTTTTTTAATGTTGATAGTGAAAAATGAGATTCTGTGTTATTAAAAAAATTATTTAAACAAGTTTTTATTTAAAAATCATATTCTTGGGTAAGATTTTAGATGGCATAGTTATATAGCAAGGATGGAAAAAAGAGAGGATAGCAAAGAAAATGTTGGCAATTAAGTATGTAGAAA
>CABFOV010000018.1:71570-99829 GCA_902141375.1 Timema poppense | reverse complement strand
AAATATCAGGTTCCTTTCCCTGCAACCGCACCCCCTGCAAAACCTGCACAATACATAAACCAACAAATTCATTCTCCAGCAACATAACTAAAATAAATTATCCTATAAAAGGCCACCATACTTGTGATTCTGAAAACCTCATCTACCAACTGGAATGCAACCAGTGTCAAGCACAGTACATTGGTCTCACAACAGAAACACTAAGAAAAAGAATGAATGGTCATCGACATGACACAAAAATGAAAAATAAAGAGAAGCCTGTAGCAGCACATGCCGAAATCCATAATCGTGACTTTAATAACTATTACACAACCAAGGTGGTCAAATCCCTGAACAAAGCAATATGCAACCCTTCACGACTAAGGATATGGGAACTGGCCTATCAATATATCATCAAATCCAGACAAGCCCCCAACCTCAACCTTAGATAATTCCTCTCCTTCCTACCAGCACACTTATTATTAGATTCAATATAACATTATTCATAGTGCTGCTATCTATACAGTGATGTCATAACTGAAAAACAGTCAGCTGTGGAAAGAACCTTACAGTTCAACCAAAAGCATCAGTCTACTCTCCTGACCTGATGAAGCTGTCTGTGACAGTGAAAGCTTGTCTTTAAAAATGTGTTCATGTGTTTTTTTAGTGTTATATCTAAACAATTTCTACTCCAGTATCACCTAGGTAAGTGTGCTGACTATCCCTCCTAATTTAAACAATGAAACATTTCTGTAAGTCCTGTATGCTTTCAATGAAATTTGAATTTACTCTAATTTTTTAATTCAATTTCAATTAATGATATTAGGAGTATAGATTAGTTTCCCCAACCAAATGCAGTGTTCATTCCCCGCCCCCCACCCCTAATTTTTTTCTGGCTCACTATAAAAATCTTTCAGTCTTCTTTTATAATTAAAAATATTAGTCAAGAGTTATAAAAATATTCTGATATATTTATCAATGTTATATCACAATTAAAGTTGTTAACAAGTCTTCCAAATTTGAAACCTTTTTACAAATGATTTTTAGTAAAAAATCTATAGGATTAATATAAAAATATTGAGATATTGTGACTAATTGCTATTCTTAAAGTTAATCCCAGAATTGGTTACTTTTAGTAGCTAAAATTAATTTTACTGAAGCTAAAACTACACTTTACTAATATCAAATCTAAACAATTTAAGTGTATTTTTTGTGAACAGATAAATTATGAAAAACAACTTTCAATATAGCAAAAGAAAAATTAGTAGCTTTTTCAAACAGTGTGGCCTCCAAGGTAGGCCTAATATTCATGATTAATAACTTAAAAAAATTATGGAACAAAAATTATATACAACACAATAACAGCTTAGCTAGTTTATATTGTGTGTTATTAATAGAGACAATCTCAATGTTGAAAAATTACAACTTCCATGCATAAGTGTCATTTTTAAATATATATTAAAAAACTGTTCAAAATAAAGATTCAACAAGAACAAAATTAAAAAATGTAAAATGATGAAAAAATCTATTTGTAAGACAAAACTACCCTTTAGTCAGATATTTGCTATAATTAAATGGTTTAAAGCTCAAAAGATGGTTCAAATGGCTACCTACTCAAAAACTATCACAGACTATATCGAAATAACTAAAGAATAATAGCATTAAAACAAGGTTAAAACTGCAGAAGAATTAAAAGTTTTGTACTAAAATCATGAACACAAGAATACATAGATCTTTCTCAAACTTGGTCCTGCTAAAATCTCCATTTCCAGTCTAAAGCTCTTCCTCCAAATAAATAAACAATTTCTGTTGGTCAATAAGCTAAAAAAGTACCAGAACCAATAATTCAGTCATTTCGATCAGTGCCAAACTCCCTCGGGGGTTTTTCCAACAGGGTGCTGGATCCATGGGTTCGCATTTTAGAAGGGCTGACCTCAACATTTTCCTTACCCTTAGCCCGAGAAGGTACCATTACCGCTTGGCCTTTCTTACTTTTTGTAACTGCAGCCAACTCCTCCTTCAGCTTGTTAATTGTCCGTTTTTGGGCCAAATTTTGATTCTCTAACTTTTCAACTTCCTGAAACAATTTAAAAGTTATTTTACAACCAATTGCACAATTAAAAATGAGTTAAGGCCACAAACAAATATCAAAGCTATACCTAAATCTTTATATCTCAACAAATCAATTTTCATGACTTTCCCTTACAACATATGTTCATTAGACTACTCAAGACCGCCCAAAAAAAAAAGGATTAAATTCTACAAACTGAGATCAGCCATATCAACAATTTTGATTTTCTCATTTCTCTAATATCATAATCAGAATATACACAAACAATAACTGTAAAAAAATAAATAGGCATATTAAAATAGTATTACTGATTTGTTAATCTTTCCTAATAATAGCTACAATTAGAAAACATAATTCATAACATTTTGATGATAAAAATTTAACTTTTTAACTTAACATAACCAGGATTACAACCATTTTATTATTATTGAATTTTCTGGTTTTTCCAGGCCTCTTATAATGCATAAAGTGTATAAACTTTAATTTTTCATCAGTCAAGTCTATGTTTGAAACAGGATGATTAAAGATTGATGGGAAAATACATCTGTTTCTTCACAACACTTGCTTAAGGGATAGTAGCTCATGTTTGAATTAGTGCTTAATTTGTCAGTTCACTTTTTCATCTATCCAAAGACCTATTTTAAGTTTACATAGAAGCTCTCCCAAATTAAGAAATATTACAGTATTTTTACTAGAGTTTGCAAAATTCCCCAAGTTTTCCCTATTCTTCTGGTTTTCCAGGTGCCCCTAATATTTCTAATACCATAGATTATTTGGAATCCACACCAATGTCTAATTTGTAGTGGGTAAATTTAGTGTTCAACATTAAACACAAGGGTTATTTTAGCATAATCTGAAAGATAGGGATGGAGAAGGTAGCTGGATATCTGCTGTTTTAGACGAATGTGTGAAACGAGGAACATTAAGAGTTTTAAGAATAAAATACCATTTATGACTGTGTATGGATGTTGAAGCAAAGGGAGTATGCATGGATAGGGAAGTGTAGAGAAAGTTAAGGAGGATGGATTAAGTACGGAGTTTTTTTAGCTTTATGCATAGCTTCTTGTCTACCCCATAAGGGAACAACATGGTAGGGTCTGTGTGTTTGTTGTAAAATGACAAAATTACGACATTTTCCAATAAAAATAATTTATTGCAAATCACCAAAAAAACTAAATAACAATCAAATGGCAGCCAAATTGTTTCCTAGACCTTTTCATCAGATTGTGACTGTAAGCTATTTAATCAAGATTCATTTTTTCATTAAACTGATTTAAGAAACACTAGTTAAAATATAACAAAATTATGTTTGTAGTACTAATTACTAAGTTTAGGATGATCATGCATTCGCATGTTTAAAATGCACATTTAATTCATTTTTGGGTAATAAAAGTATATGATTTTAATTGTTTTGAGCATTGAAGCATAATTTATCTATTTAAGTGCATATTTATACAAATTTTTGCAAGTACAGACTCACTTCCTGAGCTAGTCTGGGAAATTAGAGAAATTCTTAAGTATGTCACAGAATATTAGTGAAGTCATAAATAATACGCAGCTATAAACACATCGAGATGTAACACCTTAACAATAAGTAAGTAGGATAATAGTTCCTGAAATATTTTACCAGAGCAAGGGCCGACTGCAGGTAAATTTTAAAATATCTACTTCTGACCTTAAGGTGACCTGGCAGTCTAGGGGTAAGGTGTCAGACTTCTGTACTTGCGGCCGGGGTTCAATCCTCGGTCCCGGCACCGATTTATCTGATTACCAAACCCTTCCTTCACCTCTGACAAGACAACTTGTTGAATGTGGGGAATGCCAGGCCTCCACCGTGGTTCGGATTCCACATTAAACTGTAGGTCCTCCATTTCATCTCACAATCACCCAACCATTACACATTAGCGTAAGTGCGTATAACTCGAACGGGTAGTAAGATGTGGTGCTAATAATAATAATACTTCTGACCTTTGATTCTTTCAGAGTTGTATTTTACACAAGGTAGTATAGGAACCAAAGTTTAATTAATAATGTCCTTTTAACTAATAAATTTCAACCCCTCAAGGACTTATTGTTTAGTATTTATTTTTTGGTAGAAACCCAAATACTTGGAAATGTAAATAGGATTACTAAAGTTTGAGTGGTGTTTTGCTATAGGAAAACCTGTAGAATATTGAAAGTTTAACAATCCATCAACAATTTTGATCAGTTGTTTACCAAGGGTGTAGAATATGCCTGAACGATAATCTGGGAAAATTAAAGCAGCCCGTGGGAAATTTGGGGTAGGGAAAAGTCCAACAATTTTGTTTGAGTTTTTAGTACATTCTGGTTCTGATATGGTAGTTTAATTTGTATGAAAAACAAAAGGCTGATGACACTCAACACCAATAATATCAGTAAGTACCATAGTGAGGCAGTGTCGGTGTAAGCACAAAGAGTTGAGGTGTCTAGGGGCTAAGATAATGTGTCAGAGTTCTAGATAAGAAGTCAAGAGGTTGAGATAAGGGGCAAAGGAAAAACCTAATAATTCAACCTGGCTAATGGTGTGATTGATGAGTCATCAGTCACCTACCCTACCACAGGTGTTCGAAAGCTATGGCAGGTAGGTGAGGGAGGGTAGGGAAGGGTGACCGCTGTTTTGTTTTAGTTTGAATTCAGTCACCCATTATATCGCAGCCCAATTACACGGCGATGTGTGCGCTGTTTATTTAAACTCGTGACATGCGTATTGTAATAATTGTGTAGACATGACAGTTTTTTTTAGTGGACCTAATTTGGTTTTTACATTATACAATATATAAATGTAAGAAATTAGATGGTTTATTGAAACAAATGTTTATTATGTCGACTATTAAGAGCAAACAAGACATCAACTGTGCTTATTGTGAATGGTGTGGCAGACTTTTTAAGCTCGGCTATCACTTATCTAATAAACATCTCTGAGAAAAACCTAGAAGAAAGGATCAAGGGAGTATTGCAAGTCTTGTAAAACTTAAATTATGTGATCAGGAAAAACTCTGTCATAAAGAGTGATAGTATTTCCCCTAGTGTGGTTTATAGTGATAGACCTTGCAGTAGTGGCGAGTCTACGAAAAAACGAGAAGTCTATGAAAACCAACAATTAAACCAAGGCCTCTTGGAATTACACTCCATTGCCTCTTACTCTGAAGATGTAAAATTAAACGTTGGTATCAGTAAGCCTACTGGTATCAATGAACAATTAACAATAATATGTAATGCACACAAGGATATGGGAAGGTTGCCATTTCTGGGAGAAAACAATTTTTTATAAGGTAGGTACTATAGAAATAACTGATTAAAAATAAGTTTAAATTTGAATTTTCTAAACTATGTGGTAGATAATATTCCTTGTTCCCTTCAGCTTCTAAAAATATTCAATGTTTTATTTTGAGTGCTATGGTTTTCAGGGAAGATTTTTATGAAAATGTTAAGTTCTGAGGAAATATTGGATCTCTGAACATATTCTGAACACCTGTTGTCTACTAGTCTAGATAGTGTTAACATCAAGATATCAAAAGAAAAATAAAGTTTAAGTGCCATTTTAAATTAGTCTATGATAACTATGATAATTTCACAAATGATGGGTGTCTTATTTTGAAAATACTTTGAAATTTCTGCCGCATCAACCAAAAAGTCCCAAGTCGTGCAGTAACTCCAAACAAAAAACATGTAGCAAGTAATAAAATCAAAAAGGGAGCATAACAAACAACAAGTGTATGACAACAGGTACAAATTTACATTCAAAGATTTATTACATCATGGTAAGTGCAAATATAATTTTTTATAATTTAGTAATTTTGGTTGTTTCTTTTACTAATTTTCATTATATAATTTTGGATCTAAAAGATGAGTGTTCAAAAGAATATATTGATATAACTATTTTTCCAGTTGGTTAACTTTTAAGTGCATAATTATTCTGAGCTTACTAATTACCTGCCACCTAAACCTTTGTAAAATCAAAAAATGTCAGATTTTTAAATGTTTTAAAGTTACCAATTCAAAATAGAGCTTTTTAAGACTATAACAAATGGACCAGATAGATGTATAAAACCTTTGTTAGTTGTGTCTTTTAGTGAGAACATTCTACAATACCTCAAGCATGATCACTCAACAATAGTAAAAATAATAAAACAGTGGTGGCTCCACCTTTAAATTTACTCACTGCCTTCAGCTCCAAGTTGTTCTCCTTGAGTTTTACCATGTGTTTTATCTTTTGCTTGTGGTTTTGGTGGCCAAGCAACTCTGCATACTTAGTGGCTAGATCCTTCATCTCGTGCTCAGCAGCCATCTTACGTGTTTCCAGCATGTGGCGTTCTAACTCAAACGCCTCCAACTGTTGCCGGAAAGGACCAACTAGGGATTCTAGTTCTTTGCATCGCTGTTCCCAGTCTGCATCGCATTTTGCCTCAACTTCTGATGAAAGGCTCACCAACTGTTCCGCTTTCTCTCCGAGTTCGTGTTTCAGCCCTTCAATGGTCAACTTATCAAGAGCAGTTTGCTGCTTCATTTGCTCGATAGTTTCCTCCAAAGCTTTCATTCCCTCTAGTTTGAGTTTTGCTTCAGTATTGTCCCTAGTTTTCCTTGCAAGTTCTTCAGTCTCCTCTGCCAGAATTTTACGGAGAGAGATCAGGTCTAGTTCTAAAGATTCAATTTTATATCTTTCAGCTTTCAAGTTTTCCAATAACTCTTGTTCTTTTTCAATAGCAACACATTTTACTAGCCCAATTTCCTTGTTCAAAGTTTCTATAGTATCTTTGGCCTTTTTTAACTTACTTTCATTTTCCATAATTTTTTCATCCTTCATTTTGATCTTAGAATTCAGCTCATGTATTAATTTGTTTTGGCCACTTACTGCTTTGTCTAAGGCAAGAAACTCGGCCTCTCTTTCATTAATAGTCTTTTTAAGATCTTCATTCGATTTAAGAATAGAAGATAAAGATTTGGCATTATTCTTTTCTTTCAGCTCAGAGCTTATAGTCAATTCGCGTAGTTCCAATTCTAGATCTGTTTTTACTGTCTCAAGTTTAACAATTTTCGCACTCATAGTTATTAACTGTTCCTCCTTGTCAGTTTTATCGTTCTCAGTGGCACTTACCTGGTTCCTCAAGTTCACTTCAGTGATTTTCAGTCCATCTATTTGAGCGGATAGTTGAGATATCATCTCTTCATTTTCAATCATTTCTAATTGCAGTTTGGATACATGCTCACTCATTTCAACCAACTCTTGCTCCTTACTAGATTTCTCACTTTCGACCATGCACAACTGTTTAGAAACTTCCACTGCATCTGATTTGAGTTTGTTGATTTGAGTTGAGAGTTGATCAATAAAATCTAACTGATTCTTAGTTTCGGACTCCATATTACAAACTTGCTCCCTCATATTGATTAAATCAATTTCTTTTTTAGAATTATCCAAGACTACATTGTTTAGTTCATTCTCCAGTTTTTGCTTAGCGCAATGAAGTTCATTCAGTTGCATTGAAAAATTACTAATTATGTTCTTGTTTTCTTCAAGTGTAGACTTCATTTCAGAGGTGCAGTTTTTGAGTGTGGCAATAGTTGTGACATAATTTTGACCACATTTCTTCTGAAACTCTAAGTCTTCTATCAATGCTTTCATTTTCTCTCCTTGTGTTGATTGATCAATTTTCAGCGCCTCAATGGAGTTTTCAGAGATTTTTAGTTTATCTTTTTCACATTCTAATTCTTTAGCCAATTCAGAATAAAGAACATTCAAGTGTTCAAACTTGTTGCTTTCACTTTCTAACAAAAGTGACTTTTCTTTTTCCAGTCCCATCATTGCATTACTGAGTAAAGTGATGTGCTCAGCCAACTTTACAGAATATTCTTTATGATAAGCTAGCTCTGAGGAGAGCTCTTGAACTTGAAGCTCGTAAAAAGCCTGAGAGGCTTCCAAGGATGTGATCTGTTGGTTGGCAACCTGTGCGCAATCTCGCTGGTGGTCTAGCTTCTCAGTTAAAGCAGCAATATCTCTATCGCGGTCTGCCACATTTTCCTCCATTATTGTTATAGAATCCTGTAACTCCACAGATTTCAGGTTTATAGAATCTATTTCTGAAAGCAGTCTATTTGTACATTGTTCATACTGGAGTATCTCTGCCTCCTTCTGCTTAGCCAACTCCTGTGTTAGCAACAACTGCTCCTGGCTGTTCTTTAGATCAATGCTTTGGCTCTCCAGCTGGCAAGTTAATGTAGAAATGAACTCTTCCTTGCGTGCTAGTTCTTGGGACTGCTCATTATTTGTGCCTTCCAATTCAGCTACGTATTCTTTGATTTCTTCCAACTTTTTCCTGAAATCTTCCAAGTCAAGAGAGAGGCTCTCTATCAAATGTTGCTTCTCCAAATCTGCCATTTGCATGGCTTTCTCCTTCTCTGCTGCTTTCTGTTCAAAGTCTTTAAGTTTTCCCAACAGTTCTGAATGTATATTTTCTATTTCCTTCAAGTTTTCCATTTCCAACTTGTTCAAGTTTTCTTTTTCACATTCAAGTTGTTGTAAGAGTAGCTTTAATTCCTCCTCGTGCTTGTGTTTGTCAGCTTTAAGTTCAGAGTTTTCATGGGCCATGTTGACAAAATCACTCTCGTTCTCCAACAAGCGTTCTTTTAGGGCCTCCAAAGATGCATAGGTGGTATTCATACTAATTTCTAGCTTTTTACATTCTCTCTCCTTTAATTTTAGTTTTACTTCCAGTTTTTCTAAGTTGTCCTTAACAACATTTAATTCTAAACCAAGTGCATCAATAGTGTCTTGAAGCTCCACAATAGTGATCTTTTGTTCCATGTTGCTTATTCTTAAATCTTCACACAAGCAAGTCTTCTCTGTTAGAGCCTTCTCAATATGTGCTACTTTATCAATCAAAGATTTAAGATACTTTTCCTTTAACTCCAGTTTAGTGTGTACTCCACCCATCTTATCCCCATGATCACGAATAAAAGATTGCACTTCTTGAATATGCACCTCTTCGGCTTGCTTAAACTCGTGTTGAAGACTTTTCAATCTCTCCTCCAGGTTCGACCTTTCTTTTAGAGCCATATCTAAGTGTCCCTGTAAACCATACTTCAAATTTAGAGTTATTTCTAGTTTTTCTTCTAACCCTGCTCTAAGGGAAGCTTGTTCTTCCCTATCATCTGCAATCCTCTTCTCTAGCTCACTCAAGAGAAACCTCATTTCTTCCATTTCTTTGTCATATGTGCGTTTTCCCTTTGCATTCTCTACTAACAGCCTCTCAGTCTCTGAACGACATTCTTCCAAATCCAATTCGGCAGCCGAGAGCTCCCCTTGAAGCATCAATATCAACTCTTGCTTAGTTCCAAGTTTTGTTTCCAATTCTACCTTTACACGAGTTAGTTCAATAATTTCTTTCTCGTTTGCCACTTTGTTCTCTTCTGAAAATTCTTTGAGTTTAAAGAAGTCTTCTGTCAATGCTTGATTGACACTCTTCAAAACATTAACGTCCTCTTTGCATTCATTAAGGGCCTTAACACTTTCTTGCAGAGCTTCTATTTGGGTCTTTAACTCTCCATTTTCATGTTGATAAATTAATACTGGATTTATCTTTTCAGAAATAGAAGACTCCATGCATTCTTTGTTAGTGAAAGCATATTCAGCTGAACACAATTTCCCTGCCATAGCAAACACACTACAGGTTTGTCTTTCTATTTCTAAGAGACCCTCCTTGTTCTTAGAGTTTACATTTTCTAAGTCTTCTTTTAACTTGCTCACAACACTTTCATGACACTCTTTCAAAGTCTGTATCTCTTCTTCAAGCACTTTAACTTTACTTGTTAATTCATCGATATGAGCCTCTAGTTCATGAATAGTAGCATCTTTGTTGTTTCTATCTACAACAAGTGCAGCATACATCTCTCTGCTCAAATCATTTGCATTGTTTTCACTTTTATCAGTACTCTCTGGGCAAAGTTTGATTTTTGGATGGGATGCCTGCTTTACTAAAAACTTTCTTGGAGGTTGTGGCTGAAAGCAAAGGTTTAAGAAGCTTTTTATTATCAAGATTAAAAAATCATAGAAAATTTATAAACAAAAAATAGTTTAAGTATCTTATAAGTGTACACATATTTATTATAATGGCTACAGGTACTTAAAGCACGTAGTTATGTGTGTCTAAAATAGTTGTTCAAAGATTAATACCAATGGGTATATGGACAGACATAATAAACCTCAAATAGTTTGGTTTGGGGTGATGTAGGGAGGTCTGGATATGGACCCTGGCCAGTTGTACGCGTTTCCTTACTTTACCTCCACACTAATGTAGGAACATTTCTTCTCATTTTTACCTTCCTCTCTTAGCGTAAATATATGGCAAGACATGAAGCAAAGCAATTAGTCAACTTTGGGTCACTAGCTACACTATTTTGCTACAAATAATAATTACGTTTTCTATCCCATCAGGATTCAAAAAGTTTCTCAGAAGTGGTTGGGAATGCATTTGATTGTGAAACCTAATATACTTGCCCTCAGCCAAAGTCTACACTCAGTGCCTCTAACAGAAATTTTAGGTGTTGATAAAATCTAATTTCATAATTAATAGCTATATTAACAAATTTTAGTTTTTGTGTGATGGGAAAATGATATATTAAATGGAATTTGTTTAAAGATCCAAGTTTATTTTCCTGTGTCATGGTACCTGTTTGGGTTATATACTCGATTATGCAACTGGAATAGGATAAGTAAGATAAGATTTTAGAGAAAATACATATTGAGGCTTATATTGTACAGTTTCTTTTAGTAATCGGTTTAGATAGCCCAGGAAAAAAAGGCTCTCAAGGGAAATTAATCTATAATTAGCTACAAATTTGAGGGTTTGCTCCAAATGATGTGAAAAGTGAAATCCCAAAAATCCCCTGCAGTGTGATGTGAGCTTCCATAAAAAAAATGGTGAATCAAAAATTGCCACCGTACAACTACAACAACCTCTCCAAGTTTTCCCTCATATCTCTGTTAAAAACCCAGATATTTTAAATCTGAAAAAACATTTGCTCCATATATGTCCCTCTTTCATCGTATACTATGAATGTAGCCATAAAAGTGCATTGATTATTTAAACTGGAAATCTTAAGCAAATGGTTGCATTAATTTGAAAATGTTAGGAATTACCCTGCAGTGGTACTCCAAAATTAATGTTTATAGAAATACTGTTTTAATAGTCTCTTCTGAAAATGATTTATCAGTGGGCTTACTTAAATAATGTCTTATTCACAGCCACCAAAAAATATTGCTCCAACATTAGGATGTGGTGTAATAGATTTTATGGAAAGCGCAAATCTTGCCCCCAGATAACACAGAACTTAGATAGTTTATAAATAAACTGGACGTTGCATTGTGGAGCTGTTTTCTGAATTCAGACCTTCTGCAAAAGTGCTGATAGTATTGAATATGGTGGCATGGAACTAAGATTCCCACTTGTACTATCCTTTAGTGCAATGCAATATATTTTCCAGCAGCTTAATTTAATAAATATTCTCAAAGGAACGCTCAATACCAAACAGATACATTGAAAATCTTGAATAAGAATTATGAAAAAGGATAGATATAATAAAAAGAAAGTAAGTTGAAGATAAAAAATGAAGATGAAAAATTGACGAAGACAACAGGGAATATTTATTCACTAAAAAATGCTATTAATAAGTTGTTAATACTTGAATGACCTTTAATATAACCAATTAGATGAAATACAGGCAATAAGGAGTCTAAATAAAAATAATGGTTAAACATTAAACATAAGGAGAAGTTAATTGGTACATGGATAATACATAGAATTGTCAGAATAACCTGAAATTTTTTGATGAACATTCAAAGATTAATGAAATTTAAGTGACACAGTAAAGTAAAAGATAAAAAGAATAAAAATACAAGAAACATTAAAATTAAGACAGGATATTTTACAATGAATAACTAATATAATTTAAGGTTAAAGGTAAAAAACACATTAAAATTAAAATTTATATTAGACAATTCATTGTAATACATCCTGTCTTAATTTAAATGTGTTTTTTACCTTTAACCTTAAATTATATTAGTTAAATAGACCTATATTATTAACGTTTTGTTGTGAAGTATCTTAAACAGATTTCTTTTTATTGTTTTGTCCTCGGGTCTATCCCATATTTGTTGAAGCCTAACTACCACCTACTAGAAAACCTACAAACAATATTAATATTAGAATGTCCCAATATCCTTATGTTGTTTGTGAATAATTTATTTCAAAGATAATATGCTTTTAGCATTCAATGTACATGTACTATCCCTCTATAGGCCTACATTATGATATATGCATATATTAAAAGTTATATTATGTGAAACACACAAATCCTTTCGAGGTTTTTATATAGGGCTAATGAGATGGCAAGATTAAATAATGTAACACAAAGCACCTAATAAATTACAAAACCTAGCATACATAACCTCATAACGCAAAAAAAAAGAAGTCAAATGGCTGCACAACTTAGCGTCACTCTACTGGAACCATATTTCCGCTCTCAAGGACTTTGCTTTAGCAAAGTGGTCGGCCTTAATAACTTTTGATGCAAAGTCTAGCGTCTCTTACTAACGGTCACAAATTTGTTTTGTGTCATGGTCATAACAGCCCTGCAAGTTTAACAAGCTAGCAACATTTGGGCCTATTCTGATGGACTACAAATTCACAGTTTTATAAGATAACTTAATAAAATTAAGTGTTGTAATTAGCCTGATCATGTTTCTTTTTTACATTTAACTTTTATATTGGCTATAAAAAAACTAAGAGGAATGAATCTGGCTCATTAAGAAGCTGCCTGATAATAATCAATAAAAATCTTAGCAAGTACAGTAGGCTTCTATTTTAATAACTTTATACCAATAATTAAGTTTACTTTAACCTAATTTTTAACAATACTTACAGTACGAAATACAGGTAAATGACTAGCAGACTTTCCACTGCAAGTGGATGCATTTGACACAGTCTCTCCAGAACTTGTGGAGGGCTTGGGCTCCACAAATCTACCGCTCTTCTCCATCACAGCTCCTTTCACTTTGCTCTCATGTTTAGGATCGTAGGCTCCAGGGGGAGGAGCACAACCTGAAAGTTGTTCCGAATGTTACAGAGTGGTTAAGGAGCTTTATTTTAAGAAGCTTAATTATTTTAAATTAATTAGCTTAAGACTACAGACAATAAAGACAAGGATAAATATCAGAACCAGTAGGCTTTCTCAATAGCTACTGATCTTGTCACTTAGTCGAACAACATCCCAAAGTGGAGATGCAAACCCTCACCACCACCACCACCTCAAAACATATACGTCATCCCTTAAACCAATGGTTTCCTAAATGTACGCTGCGCCACCCTGGGGCTTGCTTACCAGGGTGCTACCAAATATTCCAATATTTGCAATGAAATGACAGCCCAGATGGTTTTAGAATCGGACCATCAATGTGTTGATGTGATGTTAGGAAGGAAATCTAACGGACACTGTACAAATCACCAACTGCTTCACGTCTTTACATTAATACTGCTTCACTTCTTTAGATTAATGCCAGAATTTAATAGAGTGGTTTAATAACTCTTGGTTGTTTTTGTACAAAGCAGTCTAGAATGCAGTTGTTTCTCAGCCCACTACACGAACAGACTCGGGTAACTTGATGCAACAATTTAAATATAGTAAATATAAGCATTGTAGGAGTGAAAATAAAGAGGACACACCACAAACTAGTGGTGGGTGTGCGTAGAAGCAGAAATTTCCTAAGTACGACAGTATTTGGATTTTGGCTTTAAATCCACAGAAGTCAACGCTGAAGAGAGACTGCAGTTTGTATTGTGTATGAAAGTTTTGGTACCAGAGTGCATGCTTCTAAGTAAGCTAAAACGCCATTTAGAAACTAATAATTGAAACAGTGTTGGTATAAATCTGACTATTTCACCAGAAAGTTAAAAGAATTAAAACAAAAAAGGCACCTTCTTTTAAGCAGGTGTCAATACCATTCCAAGCAATGCTTTGCTAGCATCATACAAGGTTGTATATCAAGTCGCAAAGTGTGCAGTTTTTTGGGTTTACATATTTATTTAAAAACTTTTTTTTTTCAGAATTTTGAACTTAAAAACACAGTGAAGGATTTAAAGTAACAAGCCAATAATTTTCCCTGTTACACTTATGCCTGAGAAGTATGAGAAAAAAAAAGTTACTGATAGTCCTTCAACCAAAATCAATTGCTTTAAGTTTAAAAATTTTATTTTTCAGAGGCTAAAAATGACATGTAGGAAAGGTGATAAAAATTTGAAAATGATAAGATAAAAAGCCCTAGTGTACTTTAAAGCAAAAAATAATCTTGTTACTTCAAAGAGTTGAGGTACCACATCTTTTAAGTAACAATAAAACTACAATCAATCACTATTGAAAATGAGACTAAGCAGACAAGATGATTTCCAATAATATTTAGTTAAATGTACGAGTTAATAAAATACTGGATGTTGAAAACTTACATTACATGGGCAACATAAAATCTAAGCTGTTTTTTTATATTAAATTGTAAGTGTTTTAATAAAAATTATTGTTTAGTGCCAATTTTTTTAGGTTGGTAGTGGTGGTACACTACATGAGACAAATTAAATAAAAGTATTGAGACTAAACTGTAGGGCAACATCTAAGCTACAAGTAGTTTTTACAGACGGGATATTAGTTCCAATTATGAAATGTTTAGAAAAAAACCCATTATATAATCCTCCAAATGAACCCTCTTGCTTCCCCATAAATCTTCAACCAATTCCCCCCTTCCGCCCCATTCTTCCCATATCTCCCAAGCATCCTCCAGTGTTGAAACTCACAAGCCGCCACTGACTAAGACTATTTGAAAAGTGTCTAGGCCTAACTTTTTGTAAATATTCAACCTTTGCACTATAATTGAAACAAAATAGTTTTACAATCTTTATTTGATGTTTCACCTTTTGAGATTAATGCTATTAATAACCTAGCAATCCATCCAATGATAGTAAAATTCTAGATTATTAAAAAAAAGTTGTCATAATGAACAATACAAAACCAAACTCATCTAATTGACAGAGGAAAATATATTCTTGAAAAATATGTAAAATTGCACAGTAAAAGCTTCATATATTAGAGCCGATTAATTCGCAATCATCTTTTGCAGAGAGAAGACTTTGCGCTTTTCACACCACATACATTTCCTGTGGGTTGCTAACTATATACTTTTCTCAAAAAAAGAAAAAAATACTTTGCACATCAACTAACAATTCTAAATCCAGCAAACTTACAAGGCTCCATTAGAACTGAACAATTTAGTAAGAAATTTTAACAGACAAACCCACCAAAAGTTAAATAACATTATAATAGGTATTTTATGACAGAGAAATGTTAAGTTTCTTTCCAACCTAGCTTAACCTAACCTTTACTACAGTAATTACTGTACTCTGATGACTTGATCAAACCTTACTACAGTTTCACTCACTTCTAATTAATTAGAATCTCAATATTCTCCAAACCCTCATCAGCCTCATCTAAGAGGCAAAGATTTAGATTTGATCCCAGTGAGGTGCACTGAGGGTTTCTCCTAATTGGTGTGACCTGGTGGTCTAGGGGTAAGGTGTCAGACTTTTGTGCTGGGGTTCAATCCTCCGCCCCGGCACAGATTTATCTGATTGCCAAACCCTTCCTTTACCTCTGACAAGACTTGTATTAATCACAGCTTGTGATTGTGAGAAATGCCAGGCCTCCCCCGTGGTTCGGATTCCACATTAAACTGTATCACTATCACCCTACTAATACACATTAGCGTGTGTATAACCCGAACAGGTTGTAAGATGTGGAGCTAATAATAAGAATCCTAATTGGTTTTCAAATCTCCCTCTATGCAAACATGGGTGCACTTTCTATAAATTAAACCTTCCTAGTCCCTAACACAGCGTAATGAGAATAAATAGGCACACAGCCCAAACGGGTAGTAAGATGCTAAGAAAGAAAAAAATTACAAAGTAAGCAATTTGACATTTTAGTAAAGGGTGGGGCAGAAACAATTAAACGATCTATGCTGAGGAACGTGATTGATGTGCTGAGATTTGTCTGACATCTGATGGAACTTACCTAAGTGAAATCTTCAAAAAGTGAAAAGTGTAGTATGTAGTTTGCTTTTATTTAGCTAATGAATAGGCCTATTTACTTTTCAAGGTACTAATCATCTAATTGTGTTGGCCCCACCTGTATAATGTCGGGACCACAATCAACTTAACTTAACGTATCAGTCATTTAAGGTTCACTTAACTTAAGAAAACATGTGTAATCATGATTCACATAACTTAACGATACAACTCAAACCAAACATCTGCATTCTAAAGTATATATTTTGATCTGTGATTTGTACTATGATGATCTATGAATGTTTACCGTTTTCTACCGATCTAGGCTAGCAAATATTTATCATAAAACAATTTTGATATATTTAGCTTGACTATTTTGGTTTAATTATTGTTTCAAGATAAAGAGTATACCTATGGACATAAAACCAACAAATAAGTGATTAAATAGCCCTGTAGATGTCACTCGCATTATGACTAGCTGACTAGATAGTGTGATACCCTCCTGTAATGCTAACTTAACTTGAAAGACCTCCCAGGATATCTATTAAGTTAACAGAACTGTAAGTGAACGGCATTTTGATTATTTCAATTTAAAAACAAGAGAACCTTAACGTTAAGTTAACCTTATGTTGATGTGATCCTGACATTAGATGCAGTCTTATTATAAAGGGATTATGGACCAGAGTATGTTTACATTTGGACTAGGGTTTTATTGAGTTTTCTAAATATAGCACCAATAAAATAATTTCAAATATAATTAAAGCAAGGCATTATTGTATTTACCATAGCTAATGATAGTATCAGATTTTATGAGTTGCTTTCTTAAGTAAAATAATGCCTATGCATCATTCCCAACAAATCTTCATATGGAAATTTAAGAGAAATAATATTTTCTCGTAAATGGCTCCTAACACCCCATGTGGATGATAATACAGATGTTTGGTTTAGAAATTACTACACGTTCTATATATAGGGTAACATGAATATTAGGTGTCATATGAATACTACAAACTAGTCTCTAGATTGATGACCATAAATGGATCAACAATAGGCTGTATCCGAATTGTAGAGTGGCTTGATGCAGACTTGATAAATTTACACTTTCCACGCATTTGAAATCGAAGACTGCAACAGACTTTTTGAATGGCAAACTACCCTTTACACGCACTCGAGTCCGCAGTGCTGCTTTCTACCTGTGTTTTAGAAACTATTTTAAACACCATTTAAAGGCAGGGAATGAAAACGAATATGATATCCATTCCAGCTTCTTTTCTCTAGGCATTCCCAACACAACACAAAAACACTACAGCAAAAGCAGTACTGATCTAGTTAAAATACTTTATCACAGATAACAGATCACATTACTCTAGCAGCGTGTCAAGGGTAGCTTGCCGTCACCCTTGGTCACAAGGGCTTGTGAGGGGTGCCTCAGCACATTTCGTGACTATTCATACGGTTCTACACTTTATCACGTATTGCCAATGCAACTATCAAGTGAACATCAAGGGTAGACTGCATGTGAATTAGACAATTTGGATACAGCCATAGTTTTGAAATGCGCTATATATTAATTTTTTATCAATGTGCTCTATTTTTCTAATGCTCTTATGTAATTTTTATCAGATCCATTTAAAAATGTATAAGATTGAGTTAAGTTTTACAAGGTATTTTAAAAAACTAAGTTTCTCAGAGAAAGGAATGGGAGTAACTTGAGATTTATTATCAAAATTATGTACCAAGTGTCACCAATTTGAAGATAACATGTGACAGCATCATATTAATTTTTGATGATTAATTTTTAAATCATAATCAAGTCGAAATCAAGAATGTATTTAGCGTATAAACCGAACGGGTAGTAAGACGCGGTGTTAAATAATAATAATAAGAAGAAGAAGAAGATATATGATTCAATTTTGAGCATTTATAAATATTTATTAATTAATAGTTGTTTCCCAAAAGTTGCTTCAATTTAGTTACACTACAATAATATAAAATGAGGCTCAATTATTTTGTATCCATTATATATTTACTCTAATCCGAAATTTATTGATATAAACCTTTTATTTTAAAATAGTTTTAAAAAAAAATCAAATGGCACTAGGCTATACTCCAAAAGTAATCACTAGCGTATTTAATTGAGTTAGAGTTAAATGCGTTATAAGGATTATTATTTAGTTAAGCCTTTCCTTATTTTATTTTTGAAATACAATCCTGAATGAAATTTAATATTATAAATTAAATTAAATATATTAGCTTTAACGAAGTGATATGTTAAAGTTTTATTTTAACTAATAATAAATCAAAACTATAATTAAACACAGACTTACTTGTTGTGTCATTAAAACGTTGAATTCTCGCACGCGGAAAAGACATTCTATGTGGATAAACTAAACACAAATTAAAAGTTATTCTAGCTTCAGAAAACCAAACTGTAATAAAGTAAAATGGGCTAAACGTTTGGTTTTTAAACTTATGAGAGTTGACCGTTATTCCAGAACCTACCAATGAAAATTTAGGTCCAATTAATAACAGCATAGCCAACACGATAAATTTATCTTTCTCTAATCATATTAAAGTGGCAGTGAAAGTAATTTATGTTCTTTATCCAGGCTAGTATAGAAGCTCGGTTCATCAAAAGTTATTTATAGCTTTTATTGGTGCTTGTTGGATAATACCATATGTGCTGAGGTACTGAAAGTAACTGATTAATAGGTCATGCTAAATACATATGAATAAACTAGTATGTACAAACTAATTACCAATCATTGTCATAATAATTAACTGTTTGAAGCCTATGGCCAAAGATACTAAGTTTTAAAATTTGTGAAAAGAGAGTTGCCAGCAGGTTACTAATTCGTAATTTCACAAAAACTTTAATTTGAAACATATGAACTAAGACAATTTTTCAAACTCATTTGTTTGTATTCTAAATTTGAGTATTTAAAAATACATGTTAATGGGGGTTGGTGCGCAAAACTCGCACCATATATATCACTCTTTTATATATAAAATAGAAAATAGTAATTATTTTAACACCATCATCACGGTTATAAGAATACGAACAAATTAATGAGCTAATGAAATAGCTATTGTTGGAAATAACCTTAGTTGGTTTTGATTTAATTGTTAGCCAAAAGTATAATGTTGTTGATGTTAAAAGGGTTGAGTTTTGTTAGTTTTAAATAATTTTAAATAAGTAATAAAAAGTATAACTATTATAGTTATATAATAATACTTTAATTTGACAGTATTTACCACTAACTCAACTTAAACTTCATTTATTAGGCTAATGATCAAATAAACAATATAATAATGATAGGAAAAGATTATGGACGTCATATGTATTAAAATTTTAAGGTTCATGGGTAAAAACAAATTTTTGTAATTATAATTTTAGCCGGTTGTTTGAATGTTTAGAAAGAGAAAGTTTCCAAATACCTACTAAATTTAAATATAATTTAAGTAAGTTAATCATTTGATTGATAATCCTCGTTTTTTTAGTAGTATGAAATAGTAAAAAAAAAATTATATATATTGGTTTTTGTGCACCATCCACCCTTCACCCCTAACAAACCTATTTCAAAAATTATTACAAAGGTTTTTTTTTATATGTGGACATGATTAATAAATTACGTTATTGAGACAGAGAAAAGAAGATGGATGTAAATGACAAACAATAATCAACCTAGGCAATGACAATAATGAAGATAAGTCCGATTGCGGTAAAGAAATTCTGGCTACACCTCCAGACAATACACTTTCAAGGTTCTAATCTAGTCTAGTCTAGTAACTAACTCATATAGTTGCTAGCATGTTTTTAAGGATATTAAATTAGGCCTATAGTATAAAAATCATTACCTTATCAAAACATTAAATCAATTTAAGCTCTTACACATCCAATATATTATATAGTCTAACCATTAAATAATAATACATATTATTGTATATATTATATATATATATGAAAGGTTAACCTCTACTGGTTATACATTTTATATAAAAAGAATTATGTTTAACAATAAATAGATTTATTAAATCAAACAGAGATAACAAAAAATAAGGTTTGCAATAATATTGAAGGTAATACAATTGAAGTTTGATGCAAGCAATAAGACTTGAGAATGGTGATGTATCGACTGTGGCTACAAGGGCAGTGCAGGTGCCAGGCAACAATTAGAAGTTTTTCTAAAATGGAGAACAATTAAATAATTACTAATTGAAGGTATTAAACAAGATATACATGTAAATTTTAATCAGTTTTGCATGATTGGTTATTCTTAAATAATATCCTTTAAACATTTCGGATAATGATACGCAATAGAAAGATCTGTTGATGTAGTGGTTGATGGCTAATAAACAGGTGTCAACAAAAGGTACAATGGCTGGTAATATTCCCTGTCGGTACTGCCAGAGCATTCAATAGTACATACTATTCTAATTGCCATTACACTGAGGGCAACACCTAAACAATAGGAGTCAAACAACAGGCAAATAGAAAAAGGGTATTATTTGCGACGACCCCACTATGACTCTAGTGCAGTTCCCTGGTTTGGACACCGAAGCTAATACAGCACAAGAAGCGTGAGTACTTGACCCACCCAAAATATTGATTTCCATTAACTGAACTGTAATATGGAAAACAAGACACACAACCTGGTTGTAGCCATCCATAAAATTAAACAGTTGCACACAACGATCGCAGCGTCATGATAAACATTGGCTCAAAATAGATTAATGGAACTTGTGGAAGTTTACAAGTCCATAACTAAAACATTACAACTTTCTAAGCCAGAGGCTCATAATGTAAGAACTGTATCATAAGGACAAAATAGTAGCTAGGACTTGACATATTAAGTCACTAAAATTATACTTGTCCTACAGACTGCAGGACGCAAAATTTAATGAACTAACTGAAACACTTCCATCTTGAAGTCAACAAAACATTAAATGAATTACTTATCCCATTGACATAAATTTGAATTAACAAAGACTTTAACAAAAAATATAAAATAAAAATCTAGATACACATTGTCTAGTTTTTATATAAAAAAACTAGACCCTAAGTCGTAAGGACTTAACGACTATTTTAGGATACTCAAGTACTCCAAGCAAGACGTCCTCGCCAGGGGAACGGTGGACCTGACGGCCTAGACTGTATGGTCATTGCTCTCCTTGGTTACGTGACGGTGCAGAAGTTTCTCCTTCCACGCTTAGTTGTAGTAGAACTGGCTCTGTGTCGTGAATCCGGGAGGAGCTCTATATATAGTCCCAATCTGATATGAACGGAATAAAGTAAAGAGGGTGATAAATTCAGAAATATAGACAAGGAGAAGGACATACTAAGGTGGGGTGGAAAGAGAAATTAACAAGAGAAATCCGCTTGCGGGGAAAGGAGGGGAACAAGTTTCCTTGGATCACCGCTAGAGTCTCTGATGTGCAGTTGGTCAGTGGGTCGAATGGAGTATACATTTCTTTATTCCTTCAGATGTAGTTATGATAGTGTGTGTGACGGCCATCATTGAATAATTTCTTCTTCTACCATGTTGCAAATCAATCGAAGAACATCATGAAACGGTGATTAGATGCTAAGGCATCTTTTTATTTAAATATCTCCGGTATGATTATATTATTTAGGATCAGTTAATATTTTTATGAGAATTTGTAATATAGATGTACTTTGCTATATTTTCTTGTAGACAGCATGGCAATCGTATGTAAATTTATCCGAAATCATCCAATGTGAAAGGGTATGCGTTCAAGTATTTTATTCATAAATGTGATAATATTAATCCTCTTCTTTGATATCTGCTACAGTATTTATCAAAGACAATATTGTTAAACAACCACGTGTTTGAATGTAGGGAGATACGTAATTTTATTTGACTGCATATAGTCAGAGAAAATATTTTTTTTTAGGTAGATTCAATTAAATATGCTAATATTGTTTCTTTCCTTTCATAGATTATTAAATATTGATATTTAATTGTAGCTGTCCAATCTGTCTGATTGACATGCTACATATATGTGTGTGTAGCATGTCAATCAGACAAACATTTAAAAAAAAATATTTTTGTTTCTTCTTATAGGTAGTAGTTATATGTGGCTTCATCAATATACAAAAAAAAATATCGTCCTCATACATGTCTGAAATTGTGTTTTTGGTAATTTAGATCAGGTTTTCTCAAACTGTGAGGCGCAACATTGTTTTATCTGTTAACCAATTGTTCACTTCCTCCGACTTGCCAAAGATCTGATTTACTGTAAAAAATGAGTATTCTGTTTGATTCATGAAGCATTAAAATTAATTTTAATGTTTGCATCTACATGCTTTTTGTATGAAAGTAATTTCTCAACAAGTATGATAATTTTAATTACAGAAATCAACTGGAAGTTGAAAAAGGCCTTCCTTTGTGTGTTATAAAATGAAAAGCTGACATGAACTATCTCTGTGATAGGAAAAAAACTCATTCTTCCAAATGACAAGTATATATATATACCAGTATTAAAAGAGGTTAAAAATATACTTTCTGAGACAATGATTTTTTGAGTTTTTTTTAATATTTTTAATTTTATTAATAAAAAATCATTAAAATCTTGTATTTTATCATTATCTATTATTATTATTATTATTATTATTATTACTGTCCAAAGTGACAGCTCCTTAACATGTAGTCTATCTAATCACATGTGTTGGTGTAAGGATACATTATAGTAATCTAGTTAATTTTCCATAAATTTTCTTCTGTTCTTCCTACTAAAATCAAACTTTATTTCACCTTAATCTCTCCACCGGACTTCACTTAAAACTACAATGTAAACACCACAACTTTCCATTTCCATTTTGAAATTTTCCAGTTCCCCAGCCCTTCTCATCGTTCTTACATTCCATATCCTTATGCTGAAAGGAAACGTGTTATTTGATTATTCTTGGTTGATTGTTCCTCCTGAAGTAGTTCCCACCCGGAGATCCAAAAAGGGCACTAGTCTACCTCCAGAATTGATTACGCCAGGAAGAGTAATCGTTGGTTTCGTTCCCTTGACAAAATAAGTTAAAAGGTAGTGTGGGAGTTATCCCCATTCCTATCTACACCACATCCCCATGGCCAAGTTACCACTCCATGTGGCCACCTTTAGATCTTGAACCATCTCTAACATCATTTGCTCTGTGCCTCAAGTCGATCCTGATACCACTGCTGTCCGGTATCAGTCACGTATTACTGTGTCAGGAGACGTGATATACCCCACGTCACTGGGTCCTTGCAGATCTTAGCCACCACCGAGATTAATGCATACCTTAAGCCACCGCATTGTCGATGCCGTTGCCCGCCTCCACTACGTGTAAACGTTTGATAAGTTTTACCCCTGTGGATTAAGAAACAGCTCTCACCCTCTGGTGTCCCAAGGGCTGGGTTATGGAACATGTATGAGATCCTGCTGCCAGCCATATCTTAGAAGGATGGTCGAAAGAAAAAACTCAACATCATACTTCATCCATAAATACTGGCCTTACAGGGATGTATTAAATCTTCCGGATGGAATCCTATACCGTGGGCAGCGAATTGTTATTCCAAAAGACTTGATGCCCCTAATGCTGCGAGTAATCCACCTCAGCCATCTTGGAGTAGAGTCAGATCTGAGAAAAGTACGTGATGTCATATTTTGGTCACACATGGCAGATTACATTACTAATCTGTACCACCCCCCCTTCTCCTCACTGGACAAGGGCAGGGGCACATGTACAATAAAGTAAAGAGGGCAAGAAATAAAGAACAAATGATTTAATTGCAGAAGAGCGTTAGGACCACATATTCATTGATAGGGCTTCACTAGGACCTATTCAATAATTTGTCGTCATGAACCCTTCTTAATCATCACCCATTACTATACGTAATTACTCAAAGGGAATGGTACAAGAATCTTTTGTTTGATATACCAAAAATACTTTAAACCTGTCATAGTAAATTAAAGATAGCGAGTCTAATAAATAAATATTTATTTATGAAAAGATTAACAATAAATATATATATGTGAATATATGCATACAAGTAACAATAGATAGTTAAAAGAGAATTACATAAATATAAAAAAGGAAATAGGGTTATGCCCATAACTATACAGAGGTGCTGTTGCCATAGCAACCTTGTCCTAACAATTACATTTACAACGTAGCTTACGGACCCTCAACGGGCCTCAGCGGCAACCCGCAGTGCGCTACAGTCTAACATTACTTTATACAAAAGGATTGTTTCGTATGCTTTATAGTTACAATATATAAGCATATAACTTTTATGGCAACCAAAAAAGGAAGTAAATTACTTATATTAGTCTTAACCCAATATTCAACAAACAAATTTAACCGTATGGGTCATCAAATATCCCCATACTAACCCAGGCATTCGCCTTGAAAAAGTAAGTTACGGAACTTAAAAAAATACAAAAGGTCCCTCATAGTTTCAACTCAGGTCACCAAGCCGGAAGGGCAAAAAACCTCAGCAATATAGTTAACAAATGATAAACAACATTACACCATGTTTGATCTACGTAATTTGTCATTCTTACTATATAACAGAAAATACAGATGAAAGCCAAAAAGCAAATTTTGAATGTACTGGCCAAAAAAAAGAATTTAGACCTAACCTATAATTTACCAATAAATCTTTAACTAATTTCCAAAGAGTAATTTTGAATAGTACGGCCGAAATTGAATTTGTACCTTGGGAAAACTCCCATCCTGTGATAAGTGTCCAAGACACGGATGAACCAAGAAGTGCCCATTAAGGCACACGACATCAGTTTATAAGCAGTTTTTCTCTGAGGGGAGGGGAACATAGGGGAAAGCAAAAAGAACATAGGAGAACATTCACATGAAACAGAGGGATTGGCGGTAAAGAACAAATAGGTCATTGGAGAGACGTCTGGAACATAACGTGATCACCACCTGATCACTTCCCATGGAACAACGCGAAAAATTAACACGCTCACAATGCCACACCTCTAATGTCTTTCAGTTACGTCTTTTCACTCGGGGCGAGAACAATGTGCGCGGGCCGGGATGTTTGTTGACAAAACTTCACACACAGAGACCGAGAAACGGGGCACTTTTGGTGAGTCTTGTTATGTTCACTCTTCGTGGGTGTAGAATTGGTGTTATTTTACTCATATTTTCTTCTTGCTTGTAACGTTGATTTCAAGCAACGTTACAAATCAAATCAAGACATGTCAAGCGGGTATTGAATTTTCTCGAAGACATCAAAAGTTACCACTATAAAAACATTAAGTACCAACTCTGCCTTGGCAACGTGTGGGTATGGACACATGTCACTTTCAAAACTCTGATTACTTAATAACTGTTGATTACTACTCTGACTTCTGGAGAATCGAGAAGTTACTTTACATTACTTCATCAGCTATCATTGAGTAGACTAAAATAAATTTTAACAGAAACGGGATTTTATCAGTAGCCATAACTGCTAATGCACAACAGTTTGTACAGACTGAATTCAAATCATTCTCTCAGGATTGGGACTTTTATCTCACAACGTCGTCTCAATATCATAGCCAAATTAATGGCAAAGTAAAATCGGTTGTTAAAATAGCCAAAACAATCTTTAAAGAAATGTCCAACACCTCGAAGATAGACATATGGGAAGACATTCTTGACTGGTGAAACCCCCCAACATTGGAGTTAAATTTGAATCCAATGCAAAGATTGATGTTCCGACAAACCAGAACTCTGATCTCAATCAACGAGACACTTCTTAAATTCAAAGTTCAAGAACTTATACATGAAGATGTTGTCAACAAGAAAAATAAAATACCAAAATATTATGCCAAAACACCTAAGGAGCCGCCAGAGCTGCGGATAGGACAGGAGGTCCTATTAAGACCTTCTTCTTATGATTATGATACCAGATGGAAAATGGGAAGAGTGATAGGTACCAAAAGTGACAAATCATATGAAGTAGAAGCTGAAGACCAAGCTTATCGAAGATACCGAGCAAATATCAAGCCTATAGCTGAACCACCGACACACAAGCACAAGACATCATAACTAAAAATTGTTGAATCTGGTGCAACCGATCATGTGACGCATCACTGTGATGGTTTTCAGCATTTGAACGCTCCACAACGCCAGTAAAAATATAAATCTATGATCAATCAACGGTGGATGCAATTGGTAAAAGAACAATCAGGTTTGAGGCAGTTGTAGACGGGACGTGGCTCCCACGTTACATGAAAAATGCTCTGTACGTGCCAAAGTACGAAAAGTTTGTTTTCCGAAATATCTGCACTTGACAAGGGGGATAACTTGTAGTTCATTCAGGATCAGGTGTGAATCCCTTAAATATGGCCTTGTCAAGGCACGTGCCTTTAGGGTTGGTAATATCATAAAAATGAGAATCCGTGGGAATAAACCGGAAACTTCATCATGTGAAAGTGAAACCAATTTTACATCAAAGAACACGCTGCAGATCTGGCATGAGTGGTTGGCTCATCAAAACAAACGTCCAGTGGTGGCTCGTGTATAGGCACTGCGGAACTGCAGTACCCCCTATTTCCACTTGATATTATCGATAACATTTAATATAATAAGTCCTTTTTTTCTTTAATTCTCTATTTATTTTTTTAGTACAATATATATTCCTTAAGCTTAATATCAGTACTTCAGTAGCCATTCCCCAGTTTATGAAAAGATACAAAAATATTTGTATGGAACTGTGCCCGTCACAGTGTCAGCGACGTGGTGGTTGACTGTTATGCGCATGCGCACATAGGAGGGGGTGGAGAAGAATGTGTGACCACCAGGTAGAGAAAGTACTGTTTCTCTCTTAGTGCCGGCTCTGGAATGATGGTGGAAGAAAGTGTTTTTTTTTACTCAGAGTGTGTTGTGCTTAAAAACCATGTACCATATTCTTGAATGTGATAAAGTGCAGAAGAGTGTAGAATTAGATTATTATTATGCCTTCAGCTATTCTATTTGATTCATTTTTTTCGATTCTTTTATTTAACAGAAAGACTTATATAGAGGTAAGGACAAGAGAGTTTTAAATCTATTTCACAATCAACATGATACAGCTCAATGAGGGAGAGGAACATAAGAGTTAAAGCACTAATCAAGGACATAAGCCAGATGGGCAATAAGAAACAAGGATTACCGCCAAGGCCAGATGGGCACCAAAATAATAACAAACAACCGAGGGCCCCTTATTTTTAGACGTCCCAAAATGGCGTCGTCAGAGAATGACAATAAAACTCTATTAAACTGGTATCCTACCTCACTATAGTAAATATCTTTCATAATTAATTGCAAAGAGCCAGCACATGCCTTAGTATAAAACTTAAGGTGAGTAAAGATCACAAGTACCTAACCTAAAGAACGATAGAGGCATTATAATACCTGACAAAATATAAAGTTGAAAAGTCTAGAATACTAAATAACCTAACGTTTTAACAATAAACGGAGTGCCCTCCGTAGATATATGCACAGGGTGGCCCGCGGCCCCACATTTAACAACCATATATATATATAAAGCAAAGAAACGACAACAAACTATCCTAACTTTAATAACCAACAAAGTGTCCACACAAGAATTATCCTTCCTGCCAGCTCGCGGCCCCACATTTAACCAACGTCTAAATGAAAACAAGGTGGTAAAAACAAACTATCTCAACCCTTAACAAATACTCTAAATTGGTCCTGGTGGCAAAAAATAAAGCTAGCATATCATGGCTTTCTCAGTTAAGTTACAACAGACCACTAAACTTTCCGTGATGCGGAAATCAAACGTACAAAAATAAATGGAGCCATACTGGTTATCCCCAAGTTAACATTGCCTTATGGGCAAGGAGCAATATACCTGATCATAGTATTTTATTATTCATATATATATATATATATATTTTATGTACTGAAGTGCAAGACATTAAATTTTGAAAGATAAACATTTTAATACCAAAGTGAAGTTTGAAAAGAGTGTCGAGCCTACTTAATAGTTAGGCTTATTACCTTGTAGGCCCAGAGTGTAATGCGTAACTATACTCTGGACTCTAACCATTATATACCCTATGGTAATCATGTGTTCTCAGTG
>CABFOV010000018.1:59402-71441 GCA_902141375.1 Timema poppense | reverse complement strand
GGTTCCAGAACAGTCTCTAGAGCCCATGAGAATCGGTTCCAAGCACAAATATTGTCCATAGAAGTTTTAGAACACGCCAATCTTCGCGCGCATCCACGCCTCACCAGGCAAAGGGTATAAAAGCGAGTTAGGATCCACCTCGGGACTCAGTCGGAGCAGTGGGAGGAGCCCAATAACATATTTATGTCGAAGAAAGAGAAAGGCCTCAAGCTACGTGTTCAACTAGTACAATCCAAGAAGGTACACCAGGGACACTGGAACCTTCATCGGAACCGGACTCCATAACGTACGCACTATCGAACCGGATTCAGCATCACCGTTCGTAACTCCCGAGAAATCGGACAGCGAAGCCAGAGAAGGCTTCCCGTCGCCATTAAGCCTTGCCACACCTGAACTAATAGCCCAACCAGACTTCGGCTACCTCACACGGCTGGCAGCACAAGTACCACGGACAATATAGACCCAGAGACACCCAAGAGAGATGGCGGATCCAGCCAACCTGGCAGCCCAACTCCAAAACTACAGGAGACAGTCAGCTCCATGGACGAGAGATTCCGAGCCATCCAGGACCGGTTTGGATCAACAACTCAGAATGCAGGGACCCACACTGCTGGGGAACCCAGTCATTCTACGGCCCCTCTTCTTCCAATGCCTGCTGGATTACGGCTCTTGACAGGTGATTGGCCGGGTTGAGATCACTTGGCACCCAGAAGGTCTCCCACCATTCCCGTCTCAGCTTGTGACTGACGAATAGATATAGGTTGCATAGGTCTGTAGCCACGAAGGTCGGGCCTCGTCCCCTCGTTGCATTGTACAACACGGTAGTGTTATTGGTCCCGAGTCTAATTACGTTGCTATCTTGTGTGCTGAACTCCCAGTAGACTGTCAGCAGGGCGGCGGCCGTTTCCGACCTGTTGATCTCTTCGGGTTCCATGAACCTCTGGGCGTGGCATTCTCCTCTGTAAGGGGCGATACTTGCTGTCACCTAGGGTTTCGCATCCGCGAATACGTCTACTGGTTCTTCCGGTGGCTGCTTCCATTGACACGTGATCCATCTCGGGAAACTGAGGACTTCTTCTGCGAACGCCAGTAGACTACGGTAGATCCTTGCCGTGATGTATTGAGGTCATTTCAGGTTGTGCCTAGCCACGAGAAGTATCCTGCTATCCGTTCCCAGCCTTTGGAGTTGATTGCTGGTATATGTTTTAACAGGACCCTTGCTCGTGCCTGGGTGTCCTCCGTCATTGTCAGTATCTGGTTGTTGGAGTCTACTATCAACCCAAGATGGATCAGCGTCTGTAGTGGCGTGCTGGACGATTTTATCTCTTTAAAGGTGAATCCCATAGACTGGAGAAGGCTTGGGTAGTGCTCTAGGATGTCTCGTTGTAAGGTGTAAAACAGAATATCGTCCAGGTACGCCACTCCTTTCACTTCCGGAGTGACCTCCTCAATGGTGGCTATGGCTTCCATTGTGACCTTCTGAAGCAGGGCTGGTGCCAAGGCGTGCCTCCATCGGCAGGTGGGTGGCCTAATGTTTACCTCCTCGGTAATATACCCCGGTAAATCGCTGTGACTCAACCGCCACCGGGATGTGGAAAAAACCGGATTTCAAGTCGATCTTCCACATCCACGCCCCATCTGAGATCTCGTGTAGCTCCGTCTCCACCATCTTCAGGCTGAATGCTGGAGTTTCGATGAACTCAGTCCAAGGACTGTAAACCTGAATGATGCGAGGTTTTCCATTAGACTTTGGGATTGTACATAAGGCGAACGCGTCTGTTATGTGTTGATTCTTGACGAGAAGACCCGTTTCACACCAATCCCGAATGATGAGGTCCATTGTGTCCAAAGCCTAGGTTTTGGCAAAGTGGTGTGGTGCTCCTCTTGGCCTAGGAAGCACCAATCCTTCGCGGCAGATCTTGAAGCGGATGCTGTTATTCCATGTAATACATTTCAGCGTGGCCACAGCAACTGATTCGTATTTACTGTCGACTCGTCTTATGATGTCCAGGCCTTCTTCTGCTAACAACCTGTACAGGGTTGTTCCAAAACTTGGAAACGGCAACTATGTTTCGCCAGTTGAAATCCTCGTTGTCTTCGATTACGTCCTCTGGGGCTGAGTCTCTCTGTCCCGGGAGTCGTCCGGATCTTGCCTCGGGGTTCACCTGGACCTCCTTTTCTTCCATGATGTTGATTCCAAATTCATGTATCAGTCTTAATAAGGAGTCGTGTTCCTCGGTGTTTTGAATGGCGACGACCGCTTTCTCGCACCTATTTATCAATGTTTCTTGGTCGGGTAACGGGAATCCCAATACTTCGTAGTCATCTACGGGTGTTGCTTGAGGTGAGTTCTGCTGACCAGCTGATGTCGAAGAACCTTGGTCAATTCCAAACAGTAGCTCGGTCGTGAGGTCTTCGTCCTCTTCTGTGTTGGTCTCGCCTTCTTCTAGTAGGAGCTCCCAAAGAACGATATCCGGGAGCTGGTCTTCGAAATCCCCGATGATCTCATAATCGTCCTGGATAAGCCAGGCCGAATCGTCGAAGAAGTCCTGGTAAGTGCCTCCAAGCTAGCCAACACGGCTGGCAGCGAGCCTTGAACTCCGGCTTAGTTGAATGTGGATTGTGTCATGGGGTGTATCTCAGGTTTTTTAAAGTCGAGTCGGAACGAGTCAACTGAGGCTGGCTAGTTGAGTGATACAACTTCTTCTGTGTCATGTTGAAACAAGGTTACACTGTTATGTGCATGCGCCAGCAGAAAAGTGGAAGAAGTTGGATGCTAAGGGAAAGCAAGGAGTGTTCGTTGGATATTCAGATGATTTGGATGATTATCGCATCTGTATAAAGTCTTAAAATCATGTATTCAGAAGCCGAAACGTCATGATAAAGTCTGCAGAACATTTACTCTGGAAGGCAGCGATGGAACAATAAATGATATCGCTGGAGGAAAATTCGACATTGACTTTAGTCGAACCACAGGCAGGTCTCGAGACCATTTCTAATAGCTGAGTGTATTGTGTGAAGCGGAAGGCTAATGGTGAAATGGATCGGTACCAGTCATGTCTAGTTGGCAGTGGTTTCAGTCAACGGGAAGGGATAGACTACACCAAAATATTCAGTCCTGTTGCACGTTTTGATACAATCCGAATCGTGTTAAATAATGCAGCCAATGAGCATCTCGAACTGGCACAATTTGATGTAAAGACAGTTTTTCTGAACGGTGTAATTGAAGAAGAAATTTACATGGAGCAGCCAGAGAGTTTTGATGATGGGACAAATCATGTTTGCAAACTTCAGAAAACCCTAATTGGACTGAAACAATCATCTAGATGCTGGAACAAAGGATTCAGAGTATTGGTGTTAAACATCAAAGTGTGTGAAATTACGGAAGATTCATGTTTATTCTACTCCATTAATGAAGGCAGACCCGGATTAAGGCATGTGCCAAGTGTTCTATGCGAAGGGGCCCCAGAGGTTAGGGTCCCCAACTCACCTGGCAAATAAATCACTTTGACTTGTCATATTTATTTTTTGATAATATTATATTTCAATATTTTTATGTTGTTTCGTAAAATTTATCCGAAACTAATCTAGAAATTCCCTAATCAAAGCGCGCTGGTAGCTCGGTATTAAGTGGAGTCGGACAGTCCATGCTTTTAAATTAACGCAACCTTTGCTTTTGGCAAACCGGAAATACTACATATCTGCAGACGGTACCGCTGACTTTTGACAGAGAAACTATTTTATCTGCAGACGGCAGACTAGGTAAAATGCAATTACATTGAAATAGTCTATGATTATATGCCAAGTATTATATTATTAGCTTTTAATTTGCAGTACTATAATCCACTCGGAATATAAAAGACTGTATAGTTTAATAGTCTCTATAGTATTAATAATTAATATGTTAATGTTAATAACAAAACTCATGGTACTCACCATGATTGCTAAACGTTTGAAAAAAGTTTTTCTCCAAATAAGATTATCCATGTATGCTTTAATTATACGTAAGCTTTATAATCATTCATTGGGGTACTAACTTCTAAGGTTCCCAAGTTCTACTTGGCACAGGACCCCCAAAAGTGTTAATTTGGGCCTGAATGAAGGCAGAAAATTATTGGTGGTATTGTATGTTGATGATGGACTAGTTGTTGCTACTGGGAAGGCTGATATTGATGAGTTTAAGTTCAAGTTGAAGGCGGAGTTCAAGATAACTATTGAACCTATTGAGTGCTTTCTAAATGTGCTGATCGAACTCAACAATAATGGTTAAATTTTCATTTATCAAAAAAACTATGCTGACGGCATACTTCAAGAATTCAACATGCATAATGAAAATCCTGTTTCAACACCAATGGAGAAGTGTTTATCGACAAGAGAAGCGACTGATACTGATTCAATTATTGCTACGTATAGAGAGGTGGCAGGCTTTCCGATGTATTGCTACGTGACCAGATATTTCTTTGACATTGAGTTATGTATCACATTTCCTTGAGATGTCGGAAGGAGTACACTAGTCAATGGTCAAAGGTATAATGAAATATATAAAAGAAACAACCACGATGGGTATTCAGTACAAAGTTGCCAAGAAAGTCGGTGAACTCAAAGATTACAGCGATGCTGATTATATCAGTGATTACACTACACGAAGTTAAGTGAGCGGAATCATTTTCTCGTTCGGTGGTGGGGCGATCACCTGGGCGAGCAGACGACAGCAAAGTGTGTCGCTGTCGACAACTGAAGCGGATTACATTGCTGCTAGCGTAGCTGCAAAATATGGTTGCTGGCTGAGTCGATTATTCCAAGAGATCGCTCCATTGAAAATTGTGCCCGTGCTTCTAGTGCATAGTGCAAGTGCTATAAAGATGGCCAAGAACCTTGAATTTCATAAGCAATCAAAACGTAGAAATGTGCGTTTTCATTTTGTGCATGATTTAGTTCAGGAAAACCATTTAGTGATCAACCATGTGCCTAATAAGAGTCAAGGGGCGGACCTCGTTATAAAACCAGTTTCACGTGTTCAATTTGAATAGTTACATGGAATGTTAGGTCTGATTTAAATTCTAACCAATGATCTGAATGTGATTGTTGACTGTAAGACATATGATTCTATTATGAAATGTTTACCATTTTGTTGTAGGCCTAATATTTGGTGTTTGCAAGCTAATATAAAGTTTTAGGTGAAGTGTTATTGTAAAAACATTTAATTGTTATACCTCTTAGTTGGTAAATGAATTTTTATTTTGGTATCACTCAGACTGTTTTGTGTTTGATACTATTGGATATGTTTAAAGTTGGCTTTCATAAGTTCATTGTAACAATGCAAATTTTGTTAATAATAGTTTTTTAATGTCATGTTTGGATAGTTAAATGATTACCATATTTCGTACACCACCTAACGTAATATTTGTCATTCAAAATCATATAATTAGTATTCCTTGAATTTAAAAAGACGCCTAGACACGGGAATCGGGAATTTTAGCGTAGGACGACAATATTCTAACCAATAGACTATCCAGGATTCACCACCTTTATTTTATAGTATAGATTCGGCTGTAATATTAAGTAACACATATAATAGCTTTGCAATTTAAACCACCATCATATGCGCATTTGTACGATCACTATACATTTGGAAGCATAGAGCCCTCCCTAGTCAAAGATCGCTGTGTTATCATGTTATCTAATAGCTCGTGATCTTAATTGATAGCTCATATCAATGTATCTGAAGATTTCCTCACCCCCATCACAGACTCTGTCTTAAAATTTGAGTGAAGAGATGAATACTGGATAGTTCAGTGGTTGTATCAAGGAAATACTAATCCAAATGTATCGGGTTTAATTCCCTTGTCCAGGTGTCACTTCCCAATTTAAATAATGATAGTTAGATACGGTTATAGCCGCTATTAACAAATATAAAAGCTTTGCTATTTAATCTAAAGATTTAATTAAGATTTTTGCTACCTTATTACACCATAGCTATCGACTTTTCAATATAATATGGTTTCTGAAGACAATTTACACAAGCGAAGAGCCAACTTAAAATATATTGTAGTATATCAATACTTCCTACAAGCCTATAACCTAAATAACTGACTGTTCGAATGTAGAACTATTAACCAAAGTGTTTCTTCAAACTATTGTATTTAAGATTTAAGCGACCTCATTTCAGTACATTCATCAAACACTTTTAATAAAACATGATTTCTGAAACCATATACAAGCAAGGACCCAATTTTAAACTCATTATATATTGTAATACTTACTATAAAACTATAACCTAAATGATCATTTGAACTTAAAATTTTTACAACAATTTTTTATTCAAACGAACATAATTAAGTTTTAAGCTAGCTCATTTCATTATAATTATCGAATTTTAAACATGATTTTTGAAACCAATGTAAAAGTTAATAGCAAATGTTAGATATATTGCATTCTTGTCAGAATGTAAGCAACATGGGCAAAAGCTACATCTTTTATTAAAGACTTTATTCACATACATATATATACGATTTCCTGTGATACTGAACTGTACTTTCTTTAATGTAAGTGTTTCTTGATCAAAGTGTCCTTAAATACGTCATTATTTTCGGGTTTTATTCTTGAGCGACATATTTTCTCACAAGAATATTGAAAGGAAACATTAAATCTGTTTCCTCAAAACTAAGCAGATGACAAAAATCAGAGTCACCCTATGGTCCTTACAAAACTGATTAGTTCATTTCCATCCAGTATAGTGGTGAGATCACTGAAAGCAGATTTCTTACACACCTATAAAACAATTATTCCTCCTCCTGTATTGTTGTATTCTTCTTTTTTATCTTCTCTACTTCTACTCTTCGCGTCAAGTGTTTTACTAATAGATACAGCTATTAATGCTATAAATTAATAAGGAATAATTTGTTTTTATATTATAACTGATAAAGTTTAACAGTTGTATTTCACAATTTTATTTAAATGAGGTAGATAGCATTTGAGGACTAAAATGCCATTCTTTCTTGTAAGTTTTCAAGTTTAAGTTATCTGTGGCAACGGTGATTTGATCAGCTGGTAGACACGTAAACAGTTTTTATACTTGGAATGAAAATGAAGTGTCTTACTTGTGTATTTGTATTAGGCCTCTTTGTAGCTTTTTTTATAGTTAAATCTAGTTATGGTCAGGCGCGAAGAAAAGATGTAAGCACATTTTACTACACTATCTCAATCATATAGTTTTTTTTTAAATTCAACAGTATTTGTTGAGTATCCATTTTTGACACGCTGGAAGTGAATTTTAACCTTTCCAGCGAGGAATAATGGGTACTTTACCTAGTTGGTTGGATCTGACCAAATATGAACATCAATGTGTTTCAAACCCAAATGACTAATTTATATCCATAACAAATTATTTTATTTCTACGCTTCCTTTTACATGATCAGCCCAAAAAGCGAGAATTTTCAGTCTATGCCTAGCCTGAGTATTATTTTATTGAAATACTAAACAATTATTTTATTTATTTTTCTTAGACTACACAAAATGTAGAGATGAATGGAAAGTAACATTTTTTATTACACGATTTTATTAAGCCTATATACTATAATGCCAAGATTGTAACTTTGTATATAATAGTTACAATTATCGATGTTGGAATATTATAAATAGGTTTACATTTATTGATTAGGCCTAAGTCACTATACATTTCAAATGTATGTGAACTGTACAAAGACAGGGTGAGATGGAAACTGCTCACTAAAATACCTGCTAAACTGGAGTTGGGACATGATACCTAAATACAATTGTTTTCGATTTACCAACTTTCAAAAGGCTAGGTCCTTAAATTTCAATTCTATATATAGCTTAGTTTAAAATTTCTACACATTTTCAGGGAACAAACTTAGGAGAAAGGGTTCAACAATTGACAGATATGACAATGAAGAAGTCCATTATTCGTTTCAATGGCAATAAGTTCCGTGACTTCGTGAAAGCAACACCTCGGAACTACTCTGTTGTCGTAATGTTCACAGCAATGGCTGCTCAACGGCAATGTGCCATATGCAGGTAATCAACTCACTTTTTTTTAAATGTTTTACACTACATTGCAAAAGAAATATTAATTTTTTGCATACATGATAAGCTTATGTTTCTATTTTTTTTTTTTAATTATCGCTTTGTACTACATACTCAGGTTATACACATATATGATAATTACTCTATTAGGGTAATTGATCAGGAAGGATGCATTGTAGAGGTGGTGCATTTGCATGGTAGGAGAGTGAAATACCAGAGTGACACCTTAGACTTTTCGGCCACTGATGTGAGTTTTTGAGTGACATTGGATTGATGTAGGTATTAATAATGATTTATCCCAATTGTAAATAAACCTTACACAATCTTTTTGTGTGTATGCCTTGTCAGGATTACTCACATAGTACATTGCTAGTACATTGTACCATTGAAGGTAGAATTGAGAGGAACCATATTTGTATTCTAATTTAGGGTCACGAGTAAGAAACAATTTAGAATAAATATAGTTACCTACCAGCAGCCACTGTTCTTATCCCAAACTTCCCTGTCACTGGTAGACAAGACTAAATGTGACTGACCCCTTTGTCCATATCCCTCCATCCTTCTCTCACTTTTAAATTTTTATTTATGTGCATTCAATGTAAACTTGGATAGATACGGCTGTTATTATTTTTTAAGTGTCTACCGGTACTCTCTATCATCTATGTGAATGTTATATTTGATAAAAAGAGTGAAGCCTACAAACGTTTTCTCGACAAATGTTTCTAGGGCCTACAACATAAGCTAGGTGAAATATAACAGATTACAATAGAAACAAACTTTTCAAGTCTTTATCAAAATGAAAGAATAATTATGAAACACTTAGGCCTAGTTATTTTATCACAATTAGTCTAGGTTTGGAAATTATTTGGAAAAACGGAACAGGTTTGTGTCTGACATAAATGTAATAAATGTCTTTACACTGCCTTCAGTTTCATGTTCAATTCAATGACTAAAAATTAATTCAAGGAAAATTAAAAAAACAATTTAGGTGCCTAATGGACATCATTTTAAGTAGGGTCTAGGCCTAATGTTTATAAAATATTAAAATTTGGGTAGACTGCCGATGACGGAAAGATCGAGGTTTGAATTTCGGCCAGGTGTACTGAGGGTGGTTTTCCCTAAATGGTTTCTCAAGCTCTCTCTCCACTCAAATGTGGGTATACTTCCTCTAAATATAACCTTCCTAATCCATAAAACCATATTAGCATAATTAGTACATAACTTAAGCATACAACAAAAACGGATAGTAAGACGCGGTGCTGAAAAAAATTCAATATTTCCTTTTTTTGCTTTTAATATTATTGATATGTTTCAGTTCATTATATTTTCCTTATCGTTTATTCAGATAAAAACTGGTTACAGAAATAGTCTAAATTTCACACTCATGCTGAAAAGATCCCATTAATACAAATGTTTTGCAATTTATTTATAATTTAATTTGATAGACGCTTTATATACACTTTATCATCTTTATTTATACCCTTTACAAACAATATGCAGGGTGTCTACCATCCAGGAAAATCAGAGAAAACTGCAATTAGCCAGGAATTTGAAGTGATCAGGAAAAACGGGAATAAGTCGGGAATTTGGTATTGGGAAAATGTTTTACTCAAAATATGAAATATAATACTCATTAAATTATTAAATAATAATGTTATTCAAACTGTAGTTTTTTTCTTTGTAGCTGTGTAATATATTTTATAATTCCTAGTAAACAATGCTAACTAATAAAAATTTAAAATAATATTTATTTAAATTTTAAAACTTATATTATTCATAAAAAAAATTAATAGGAAAATGATGAGGAGGCAGAAGGTGGGAGTTAGAAGGATGTGACATACTTTTTAGTCAGGAATTTCAGGAAATGATCAGGGGAAATGTCGAGAATTTCATTGGTCAAGTTTAGTAGACACCATGATATGCCCCAATTACTACTCTTTCTAAACAATATGCCCCAATTACTATTACAGGCACGCTCATGATGAGTTCCAAATTGTGGCAAACTCATTCCGTTACTCGCAAATGTACTCCAACAAGCTTTTCTTCGCCCTTGTGGATTTTGATGAAGGACCAGATGTCTTTCAAATGGTAAGACCATATTAAGCCTAATAAGGTAACTATTTTGATTAGAATGGATTTTGATAAAATATATCATCAAAGTCCTTCACTAATATTAAATCTTGGGATTTTAAACACTATTTTATTAGGCCTATACAATTTACCATTTAATTTGAAGTTACATATTCATTTTGTATGCTATGTTTCAATACACGCTATTTACTTTAAGAAGAAATTGAAATACAAATTTGTTAAGAACACATTTTTGTAAGACTAGAAATATTCTATTTTTTATTATTATATGAATTCTAAATTGGGCTAAAACTCCACAACGTGACCCAGCAAGTGAGCTAGCCACTCTGAGCAACAACCACCATTAGCAATGATAGTGCCTACATTTCTGAATAGAGGGTGTCATGTGGTCAGCACAACAAACCCTTCTATCATTAATTTCACCTTTTTAGATCGAAGCTGCTAGTTATTTATTCAAGTAGCTCCTTATTTGTCCAAACGGGGCGGAGTTTGACCCTGTTCCAGACCCACTGCTTCATAGAAATATTTTGGAAGCACCGGGGATCAAACCCGAGACCTCTGGATCTATAGCCAGGAACTCTGACCACTAGACTACAGAGGTATCAAACTGGGCTAACTTTAGCAAAGATTACAAAGAGTTTATGCCAATTAATATACCCTTCGCTTACTCTGAAAGGTAACAAGCTTACTTTACCTGATTCCACTATGGCGTAATGAATAGAAATGGTCATGGTGTAATTTATACAACCGGAAATGGGATATATGAAATTATAAATAATATAAGTATGCTCCTGAGCTGACGGATTTCCAGATATTTTCGTTTCAATAGTTTGAATTTCAATATTTTGTTTTCCTTTTGTACCTATTTAAGATATGTTTCAATTGTTTCAGTCTGATTCACAATTGGTTGATTTGCTTCGTTGCTTATGTTTTGAGAGACCCAATTGGTTGACTTGTTTTGTTGTTTATGTTTTGAGGGACACAATGAACAACAGCTACACTTTCTTTGGTTTCCTTTCTCTGCATATTTATAGAATATAGTATATCACCCATGGATGTGCCTGACTACAATTTTGGAGGACGACTTTATTTCCATCTTGGTGGTGGTGGTGTGAATGACAAACTTTGTGTAGTAGTCTTACATTCAAATTTCAAATTATCATTTAGGTTATAGGTTTGTAGGAAATACTACTAAATTACAATATATTTAAAGCTAGCTCTTAGCTTGTATAGTCTATTGCTTTCAGAAGCCATACTATATTTAATGTTCAATAACTTGAATGAAATAAGGTAGCTTAACAATTAATTACATGTGTTTGAATTTTATTCACAATTTCCATCCAGTTTTATATAGATCAATGAGTAACCCTGCATATGAGGACCCATCAAGATAACCAGATAAATCTTAAAATTTGAAATTTATCAGTGGGAGTTAGAGAAATGGCAGGAGGGAGGGGAGTGATTAGCTCATAATTTCCAAAACTAATACATTCACTTACCTCTCTGTGTGGTAAAGAACTTAAATTTGTTAAGCAGGTATGAGAACCAATACAAATAAACATTTAAATAATAATAATTTAAAATGGCATTCTGAAAAATAGTGGTGATGGACTATAATAGAAAAAAAAACCTTTTGAGATGAGGTATGGAAAAAATCAGATAGGTAGAGATAAATCAAACTCCAGATAGCCCAAATAATATTAGCCTCTAAATTTCTCAAAGGGATTTGGGGGATCGAAGGTTCTAAATCTACAAGGCTAATAGAAACAACTATATCTCAGTACAATGTGGTATAAAATTGAAACTTGGCTGGCAGGTAAAAGTACAACTAATAAATAACGAATTAAGTCTTATAACGATAAATGTTTAAATAGGAGTTGAAATGATGATTGGGGGGAGGG
>CABFOV010000018.1:0-46014 GCA_902141375.1 Timema poppense | reverse complement strand
CGCAAAATACCAGGTTTACTGGTGTGAAGAGGGAGGGTGGAGGTGAGGATATTAAACTCCTGTTACATGACTTTAAATTAGACTTTGGTGAAACTGGTATTACTCCATCAAGCCCAACCAATGAATTAAGAATTTACTGAACACTGAGATAGTTATTAAATGTGGTATTTAAGATTCTTTATAAATAACATTTATACTTTGAAAATTTGATATCACTTGAGCATATTCATCGATTTTGTTGAATTAATTAAACAGAAAAGTTTTAATTGGATTTTGGTAAAATGGCTTATTAAATGTTAATGGTTTGAATTCTATTGGGTTGTAATTATCCTTATTGAATTGTTTAAACCACTTTTTAATAAAATAACTTTCATCGGTCACATACCCCTTTTGGGGCCATGGTATAACCCTCTTACTCCTTCCAGCTCTTGGTAAAAAAAGGTAACAAATACCTGCTAGCTTTTAAAGTATAACCAATTGTTCCAAGTTTGATTAAAGCTTCACAGGTAAGTTAAATAAAGTTGTGACAGAGAAAAAAAGGCTTATAAAAGTCTTTGGCATCATGACAAAATCAATAAATTTTCTATCAGCCTTGCCTTTATCGAAAAAATATTTATTATTAATAAAACTTAGTGGCATGTATACCACAGTTTGGAAAACACTGGCCTAGATGATTTTAGAAAATCAGTTGTTTTCTTTCTCCAATCAAACAAATGCATTAATTTACCGTGATTTTACAAAATCTCACCCAAAATGAGTTTATACCTTAACTTGTGCATAGACGCGTCCATCGTGTTGGGGATGATCCTTATGACAGAGGCTGCCTCTCACAAAGGAGATCTCAAGAAAAGGAGAATCCTGGCCATTGTGGGGTTGGTGCTGGTGGTCACCTTCTTCAGCCTCATACTTTCTATCTTCCGCTCCAAGGCACATGGGTACCCTTATAGGTAAGTACCATGTTATTGTGCTAGTCACAGTGGATGATGCAAAACATATGTGCAACTTTATGATGGTATTTTAATATGAGGTATTACAATTTGAGAACAACTCGTAAGCACACGCAAATATTTATATATTAGAATTGTGCAAACATGTGTGGTGGTTTTAGTTATTTCAACTAATTTATTTTGTCTTTGACAACCTGTTTTTTATGTGCTCTGTTGAATGTAATTAATAATAATAATAAGAGGTGTGAGAAGTTTACTTTTTCAATTCAAAGCAAAGTAAACTCTAATAATATGACCGGATCAGAGTATTATATATTATTAAGCGGGCTTTTATAGGTCTGAAATATATATCTTTTATTAAAACCATTCAAAATGTTTTAGCACATTGAATATTATTACTCTGACGGGGAGAAAAGAGGAGATAGTGGATATGAGGGATGAAAGGGAAACTAAGTGGAGGGGGAGTGGCAGGATGGAGCTAAGGAAGGGATATATGTTTTACTGTAAGGGAAATAATGAAGGAAGGATAGACGAAGTAGATTTTGTTATCAGAGAAGGGTTGCAGGTGAAGGTGGTAGGTATAAATTACCATATATAATAAGAATGTTTAAAAACCTATAGGTAACGTAAACTGTTTTATACATATAGTAAGAATGGTAATAACTAATAACTGATTGAGGAAAAAAGGTGGAGGTGATAAGTGTATGCACCGCAAGTAGAATGCCTAGCAGAATATAAAGACAAATTTGAATAAGAATTGAAAAAGAGTGTTAGGTAGTAAATGAAAAAGTAGGGGAAAAAAGAGGATTTCTTGAGGAAGTGTTAAGGAATAGACTGAGTGGGAGAGAAAAATGAGTAAGTTAGAAGTTTGCTAGAATTATGTCCACAAAATGGAATGAAAGTGGGTAACAAAAATAAAAGAGAAAGTCATAAAATTACTAGTTACAGTTGGGCTAAGGAACAAAAGTTGTTAATAGATTACGTTCTCCTGAAAAGGCGGAGTGTAAACGTTAAAGTGATACCAAGTGTGTGTCTAGGTAGTGAATACAATTTGCTAATGGCAGACACAGGAGCTGGGAGTGTGGATAAAATAGCAAAACAAGAAATAAGGGAGTGCTGATAGGATAAAGGTGGAGAGGATAAGGGAATGAAGAATTAAAAATGAATATGAAAGATAACTATTTAAGAAAGGTAAGAAGCATAGTGTGGATATAGAAGCCAAGAGAATAAAGTTGATCAGGCAAGTGTTGGGGAACAGAGGGAGTACATGAGATAGTAGAGGAAGCAAGTTTGAGATGGTATGGCCATGTAATGAGGATGGAAAAGGAAAGGACCTCAAGGACAATGCTAATGAAGTATGTATAAAAAATACAGCGAGGAAGACCAAGAAAGGGATAGAAAAAGCAGATAGCAGCATGCATGTGATTGAGAGGTGAAGAATAGCGGAAAGAAAGACTAAGATGAAGTCATTTTACTAAACTGATACAATCACACGCTGGAAACAGTTTCTTATGAGATGATGAATAAAATATAATTTACAACCTGTTATATTGCAATCATGGTTAATGATTCCATCCTGAGTCAATAAATTAAGTTATCCCAACATGTAATTTAATTAATTTAGATTTTTGTCATGTTAACTTTAATTTATGAGGTACACACACAATTACAAAGATTTAACATATGTATTTAAACTTTATATATATAATTTTATTGGTGATATATATAAAAATTATATTTAAGCACAAGTATATTATATATGGTGATACAAAAAGCTTCACATTTTTATGGCATTTGTTTGGCTAATTTTATTATAATAAAATAAAACTCTTACAATCCTTTAGTTTTATCTCTAAACTGACAAAATTTACAACCAAATAAGGACAAATGGAAATATAACTTTTTGAGCTTATAAATTGTACATTTGATACCTTGACTCTTAGCTATAAGACTTGACCCAATTTTACCATAATTTTTCTTTGATTCAACATGTCCACTTTTTATTGAGTGGAATGAATGCTCTTTACTTAACCTTAGTGGGTAAGCTACCTTGTTTGGACCAAGCATTCCAGCCATACAAATATAAAGCTAAATTTGATTTAACCTTCTTACTTTACATCCACTACCGGCTTACTAGCCCTTATGTAGCTTCATATGCTTTATAATATAACTTAAGACTAGGACAGGCACAACATCCAGTCCCCGCAGTTAATTTATCATGGTGAAAGAGTAAAAACACATTTCACAAATGATAAAACTTTTCGGCTATGCCAGGATTTGAACCCGGGACTCTTAGCTTAGAGACAGACACACTACCATCTGAGCTAATGTGTTGGATCACTTGGACCTTCTTGTTTGAACCAAACATGCCAACTTAATACGTCTATACACATATTACCGACCTTACTTGGAGCTAACTGAATCACTTTTAAAGGTTGGAATTTATCAAAACTGATATTTAAGAATCATGATTCAATAGTACAAAGTATGAATCTTAACCACTTATGTTATCCTTTAGGTTTTTTAGAACCCCCTCACTTTGGGAATCCTAATGGAAATTTTTGTTCACCAAGTATTTTTGTATTCTTTTTGGTTAGAGCAATGTGCCTGAAAATTTTCAGCTTCCTAGCTCTACAGAGCTTCAAAAGTATTTTGACTTTGTTTTTCTGGAAACCCGCCCCAATTTTGTGTGGTCCCTTGGGAATTTTCCTTCAGCAAATATTCCTGCACTCTCTTGGGTTAGGGACTACTTGTATGCAATTTTCAGCCTCAATTCGGGGCCCCCACGGGAATTTGTGATCACCATGTATTTCTCCACCCCATTTGGTTCAGGAAATACTTGCCAGCAAAATTTCACCTTCTTAAGTCTTTGGGTTTTGAGATTTTATTCGGTTGGACAGAGAAACTGGTAATTACTATAGTGGAGATAAGAGACCACATAAAAAAGATAATGTTGTCATAGACACAATAAACTAGTCCAGTACTGAACACATTTATTTTACCCTACTTTAGTCCACTATGTTGTAGCTTGTAAGATAAAGCCATTGCTATCCTTCAGCAGTGGTGGATTTAAAAAATTTGCGCCCCTAGGTACAATTATAATATGTGCCCCCCCCTCCCCCTACCCTCAATTTTTTTTACAAGGGTTTTAGTATTCGAGAAAAGATTTCAACGAAAGAAAATCTGGCATGTTCATGCCTTACAGTAGCTTGAGTTAACATTATGAAGAAAGGGAGACTGACGTTATTTACAGTAATTGCAAAGTACAGTTATTTAAAAAGAAATATTGTCGTTCTGACTTTAACTATTTCAATAATGTTAGTCAATAAGTTTTAAACATACTTATTAAAAACAAAATATTAGAATAAAAATAATACTATCTAAAATGTGCCAACCCTAGGCCCGCGCCTAGTGGGCCTATAGTGTAAATCCGCTTGTACTTCAGCATAAACAAAGGGTACATTTGTAAATATCTGATGCATTTAATAATATATTACAGTTTGTATAACCAATTCTCTCTTATCATTTGTATGACTTACTTTTTAACCAAACTATTAGTGGTGTTTTAGTATAGGCGTGTCAAACTACCTTAATCTTACTATCAGAATTTTTAATTTCTCAAATCCTAGTAAATAAAAGTTCTGATATCTTAACAAAACAACAACATTTAGTATTGCATAAGTTTTCATTGTGTATGTTATTATTTTTCCAATTTCACTTTAATGTCAGAAAATTGTAAATGCACACACTTCATAACTTTTATATTACAATGATTTTGTGCAAAACTTTAAACTAGGGTGTGTTAATAAATATTAAATAACATATTTTTAGTGTTATGTTTGATAAAAAAATAAATTGTAATATTGAAAAATTTGAAAATTTGAGATAAATTAAAATTAAAGATTCATATTCTAGAGGAATAGGAATCACGAGTCATGACATTTTCTATCTTTGTTGATATAGTTCCTACAGCAGGGACATTGACATTGTTTACCGAGTTGTGAAGATAGATTAAACATGTTTGATTTTGTTTCTTTGCAGTTTCTTATTCAAATGAGGAAAGAGTTGCAGTAGAAACAAATTACACGTGGATTTGCAATACATTTCTCAATGGTTGCTACTGTTCAGTAGTATATCCTTTTATAATACAACAGCACAGCATCGTTTGAGCGCCAATTTATTACAAACACAAATCACATAGGCTTTGATTTTATTTCCAAAAGGCACTAAAGTGTTGTACAGTAAATAGGTGTATGAAAGTTTGTAATTAGTTTTGTTTTGATTATGATGTGATATGTATATGTTGTTGATTAAAAAGTGTAATGTTTTGGAGAGAATTATTTTTCATTTTATAAATGACTTGTTCCAAACACAACTTGAGGGCATCAATATTTATTTATTTGTGTTATTTACATTTTTGGATTTCATTACTTATAAAGCTATATTTTAATATTAAAAATCCGCAAATAAAATAAGTTTTAGGCTAAAAATTATTTTCAATATTTGTCTTTGGTCACGATATGACTTGCATAATACACAGATCAGATATTTTACTTCTTATTTACCAATGGTCTCTGGTTGAGGGAAATATATTTTCAGGACTGGAAGTTTTGATTGGTTATATTATTATTATTATTTCGCACCGCGTCTTACTACCTGTTCGGGTTATACGCTTTAAGTACTAATTACGCTAATGGATTAGGAATTGGGAAGGTTGAATTAGAGGAAGTGAACCCGCATTTGCGTGGAGAGAGAGTGGAAAACTATTTAGGAAAACCCCCCCCCCAGTTCACCCAACCGAGATTCGAACCTCGATCTCCCCGTCCTCAGCAGTCGAGCTCAACATGACTAGCACATTAGCTAACTACGCCACAGAAGCTATAGGACTATTAAAATAAAAATGTAACAATGCAGTTGGTACTATTTTTCTTGCAATTTCAGGCAAAACAAAAAAATACCAAAGAAGTATGAAATATGCTACTAAATAATTTTTTTTAAAGTTTAGATATTGTTAGTTTTTATTAAAATCAACATAATTGTCCAGTATTGGCAAATAAAAGGCTAAGTGGTCAATTTCAAAAGACCATAAAAATTAGTTTTATTTCACACACGTATAATTAGATCCCCTATATTATCATAAATACAAATTTGATTTCTCATAATAAAAAAAAATTGTATTTCAGTTTATAAGTAATAAAAAAATGCACTAAAAATAAAATTTGGAAAAAATCACAAAAATTAGATTTTTTGAACAGTTCAAAAAATGATTTTAGTAAAAAATATTTTTTTAGACTGGCAAACCCTTGAAAAATATAGGTACTTTTCACAAGCCTACAAAATAAGGCATTATCTACATCACATATTTACTACAATGTTTATAGCTCAAATATTATTAAATATGTATATAATATCCTAGTAGACCTTAATATTTGCTGTATTGATTATAAAATAAGACTTTCCTGTGATAAGACTTTCCTGAATATAGGCTGCACTCTAAAATTACACTAACTCTGGAATGAAAAAAAAAATTCTGGCAGAAAATGAATTCTTTTGCTTTCCTAATGTTCATATTATTAAGATTTTACATTTTTTGTTATAACTAAGTTTTAATCATTGTTGAAAGATACTTTTTAAATCATGATCTACATTGTGTTTTTATTTATTAACAAAGCAATTTCATTCCAACTTCAAAAGTGGGGTATATATGCTATTAAAAGGCTTGTCTCTTCTTCATCCCCTGGATACCATTGTGTCCATTTTTCATTTAATATGAAAAAAAAATAACTCCATGGTGTTATCCCGCAAGTGAGCTCTATTGACCGAGCAGATCTGTTCAGACTCTTGATCTATTCCAAAGAATTAATTTTATGTAAAATTATTAATTCTATTGATTTTTTTTTTTTCCTTTTTCCTCAACAATAATTTTTTTTTTTGTCTTATATACTATATAATTATTTATTATATAAGTTCAACCTATATTAACTTTCTTTTACTCTTATATTATATGTTCTAAACTTATAAATTCAACCATGTTCAGAGATTCTTATTTTAAATTTTGTTTAAGAATATAGGTAGTACCATATATTTTATTTTTATTTTGTCAGATTAGAATTATACTTATTCAGAATTCCATAGGTAGTTTTGGGATGTGGTAAGAAAAAGGGAAACAATAATAAACCCACAAAAGTTTCAATAATAGTCTATTTTATAAATTTTTATTGTAGTCTAAATTAGTACATTTTATTTCAACAATCCATTTTATTTAAATTGTTCATGTTTTATTTTAAGTATTCTTTCAACTCCTGTAGATATCCCAGTGGATTCGAGTATTAAGAGTCATTGTACCTCTGTCAAAGTTATCCGAGGTAAAGGTTTTTTAAATTATTATTTTCTACTAAATCCCAGGAGTGGCACCCAATAAATACACAATTTTTTATTCATCCCGACGTTAACTTTCATTATGTAAACATTATTTGGAAGACACAAAAACTATACTATAGATATATAATAATATTTTTTTTCCCACTGTAGCCAGGAACACTGGCCATTAGACCAATTTAATAGTTTTATTTTTATAGCAAAAAATAAAAATAAATAATGAAAATATTTATTCAAGTAACCAACAAAATGTCTTAAGAACTATGTGTCAAAAGTAGTAGTGGCAGTTATATAAGGTGTGACTATTTCATTTTGTGATCCATTTTGGCTTGAAGTTAAATTCCTATTATTAGATAGAGTCAATGTCTATATATTTTTTTTAATGTTTTTGAAGCACTGCATGTTGGGGATATTATAAACTATTTATATATACATCATTTTGTTACATATAATCTAAGGGTGCAATTATAGGCCACACTACAAACTGAATTTGGCCTATGATACATGAATTTTATTTTTAAAATATGATTAATAAGAATTTGTGAGCAAACTTTGATTTCATATATAAATATTTTTACTGTTTTATTTTGTGAACTCAAGAATACATAATGACTTTTTGAGCTTGAAACAAGTGCTTTTAAAATGAATTTTTCATACATTTTGTGGCAAAACTGTTAGCTAAACGTCAGTGTCCCCATATACAATATATTCATAAATGTTTAAAATGAACTCAAAATAATTCTATATTAATTTTAATGTACTAATTAAAAGTTCCTTATTAAAATCACTTAAGGAAATCTATGCTTCCCTACCTCTACAAACGTCACCACTAGTACTACTAGTTCCACCACCCAGTCAATATTGGAATTAAGTGGGTTAAGGTTGAGAAAGTGGGTAAAGAAAGAGGAAGGGGGGGATATATATATTAAATTATTCCGAAATATAATAAGTTGTTGGTATGTGTACACTTTGACTGCTCTTAAATGGTAGACACGTGAATCTTTCTCCACTCTACCCTTGGGTAAGGCTAGAGTAGGCATAGAACCAAAAAGGGTAGAGGGGCTAAGAATTATGACTTCTGGATATGAGGTTACAAACAAGACTCGATATTTATTTAAATATACCAAAAAGGAACCCTTTGGCCTTCTAAACACTTTATCCTCAAAGAGGATGATGATAATGGTGAAGATGAACAAGAAACTAATCTAAAACAAAATATTACTAGACATAATTATGTAGCACATCAACAAGAGATAAATAAAAAAACATATAAACAATGTTTTAAAATTTACATTGATAATAAGATGTTCTCAGGTGCCATAGTATATCTCGTGGTTATTCCGTGCTTCTTACAAAGTACCAGGGTGATTTGGGGTCTTATATGAACACACCCCTCACTATTCCGGACACTCGTAGGCACTTTTCTCCAGCAATGAACCTTTACAAAAGTATTTATCTCGGCCACATGGTCAAAGATGCCAAGTCGGCTAGCACATGTGCTTCCAATTGGAAGAACCGTCAGTGAAGTGAAGTTAACCACACACCAAATTATTCTTTTTCGTCATCTTTTGCTGCCAACCTATCATAGCTAAATATCCCAAAAGCACAATATTTATAGTTTTAAATCGATAAAAAAACTAAAAGATATACATATAATTTTTTTAGTATCACATCTTACTACCTGTTTAAGTTATACACCTATGTACTAGTTAAACTAATGGTTTCTGGGATTAGGGAGGTTATATTTATAGTAAGTGAACTCACATTTGTGTGAAGGTAGAGTGTAAAACCATTTTGGAGAACCACCCTCAGTACACCTGATCAAGATTTAAACTTCAATCTCCCCGTTGTTGGCAGTCTAGTCTTATGTGAGAGTAGTGCCTTAGACCATGTAGCCACCGAAGCAAGTAATTATTAATTGGTAGGAGTAAAATAATAGTCTTAGGGCCGGTACACACAGAACGCTAAGCTAATCTATGCCTTGCTACACCACTATGTTTTTTTCCGATTGCTGACCAATCAATTTTTCCATCTCTCATCTTGAGCCACCTTACATTGCGCATAACGTAACTTAGGCTCCGTGTTGAACAGGCATAGTGCTGGTTTGGTGAAAATAACCAAGAAAGTGTTGAAGTTTGAACCACCACCCACCCTACCCTCGGTGATGGGATAATTTAGGTAAAACAATACATACATAAATCTAAATATATAAGAAATTACAATATGAGGACAAGTTTAAATAACAATGATTTAATGGACGTGCAACCTGCACATGATACATAAAACATCATATTATGTACACAATCTCAATGAGTACGTCCTATAGCCTTGACTGTGTCAAGGAAGATATTTGGCTATGCACAGACCAAAGTATTAAATGCGTGAAGCTCATGAAGGTCAAACTCGGCCTCATTAGAAGGTTAGGAACAACCCGTAAGCTTAACCTGTTAGCAAGGTACAAGGTATAGACGTACATATCGTGGTACGGGGCAGATTCAAGTTATGTTTCCTAGAGCGACAACAGTATTACAGCAAAGGAAAATCCACAGAGGAAAAGCAAGATGAATATTAATGGTTAAATAATCAACACTAAAAGCCGTCCGTGCCAGAGAGGCAGAATCGGCTCACAGGTTGAACACCCAACTGGAGTCCAATACAAACAAAATGTGACATATGGTTATATATCTCTTATCGCGGGCCGTGCCTGAGGGGCAGAGGCGGCCCACAAGTTGAACACCCAACTGGAGTCCAATACAAACAAAATACCTAACTAGGCATCAATCCAAGGCCCTTGAATTATCAGAACTACCGCTTCCCCAACAAGCTACCATTGAATTAGGTAAATGGCCATACAGGTTATGATGTGGGATACATTCCCATTTTAAGCCGCTGGTCCGAGGACTCAGCAGGGAGCTTGCGTGAAGTGCAAGATCATACTATTAAGCTAAACTGATAGCAATAAACTTTGCATAACAAAGTCGGCCGATACTCTTGAATAAACATTCCCTAAACACCTAATCCTAAGTACTCCCTAAACACCTACTAACTATTGTGTCTAATAAACAACTTAACAACTATTCTTAGGCCTAGACTAGACGTAGGTTAGTCTCTATTCCTCCTTTTATCAATTGATGTGCAAGTTACTTCGTCCGGTCGAGCTGACCCCTCGCCATGAACAACATGGTCACCGCTGCACAGATGTTTAGTTATTTGACTGGTGCGATGTCCGTCTCGTAGACTATCGGCGATAGCAATCATGTTGTTGCCAGTTCCTCCTTGGAGTTATATAGAAGTAGAAGTGAAGCATGCTGGGATGGAAGAGAGTGAAGGGTGGGGGGGTCAGCATCCATAATGTTCTAGAATGGTCAGCTCGGCCTATTGGACTGGCTAGGCGCTGCCTTCAGTCTTTCCAGAAACTCTGGCCAGTCGAGTGCAATATTATTGAGTTCCGCAGTTCCGCCAATATTCCAATGGCGTCTCATTGGATGGGGCCAGGATCTTCCCATGAAGTCACCACGATATTGGTATGTATTACAGGACTAGTACAGTAGCCCTGTGGCTTCTTTGGTGCTGACTGACAGTTCACAGCTGACTTCTGACAGTAAACATTTAAGAATATACCTAAATTTTGACTGCCAGAAGTTACAGCTGCTAAACACATGTTTTTGTAGATCATATGGTTCGGCATATGGATACATAATTTGGTCTGGTAACTTTTCAAAGCCGTCAGCTGTGAGCTGTCACTCAGCACCAAAGAAGCCATGGGGCTACTGTATGTAGATAATACGTGTGTTTATTTACCCATGTTTAGTTGCTTCAATCTTTCTTTTTATTCCAATAGGGCCGAACAGGTTTGACCCGTTACAAGTTTTCTCTTCAATTTGTTTCTCGTGTATTTAAGTAATATTCTATTTGGGTTTTATATTTTATAAATGTTTTTATATTAAAATGGAAGCATTAGTTGAATAAGTCAATAAGTCTCCTAAATTTTCTTCATCTCCCAAAACAGCTGCATCTTCTCTTCCTTAGTACTATCATCTGAGCCCAAACAAGACATTTTGGAGAACGCCATAACTAAACTTCACCAGAGCAAACGAGAAAGAAACAACACTCAATGAATTCGGGAGGTAAAAGAGGGAACATTGCTTAGCTTAGCAATGAGTGTGAAACCAAACTGACAAACGTCTTCGCACAGCACAGCTTAGCATTCTGTGTGTACCGGCCTTTACTCGAAGAGTGTGAATTAGTGGATTGAAGGTGGGAGATAGTCTTACTTATCAATTAAAGATTAATCAATTTATGTAGCTAATTTATAAATAAAGTACCCTATGCCCAAAACAATAATTTTGATTTATTTATTTTAATGCTTACTCCAAAACTACAATAAAGAGAAACAAAAAAAATGTCATTACCAAGGTATATAGAAAAATAGGGGTTTTTCAAAGTTGAATGGATTCCCATCTTCTTCCACGGAGATGGCAGCACTATCAAATTCACCGCCAGCCTACTAGATGGTGTAGTCAGTCGCAACATAATCACAATATTTCGGTCTCTCTGGGTATCAATGATCTAACACTGTACAATTTGCCAGATATTAAGGCACGGGGTAGTAACTAATGTTATTGGATGTAATCTTTCAACTCTAGAGAATAACTTATTTTGTACTGCTTGCCCTTAAGGTAACACACTTATAGCCTAGAAGTGTAGTCAACAACTCCAAACTGCACCACTGGCCACAGTCTATATCTATTGGATAGCTTGTGATGTGGAATTCTAGTATCATCAGTTTCCCATCTCAGTTAAAGTGGATGCCTTTCCTCAAATTACTCTCATCTGCACATTATAGATTGAGGCATTAAATACAATTCCACACCAATCATTGTTTTCTCACTCAAATTAGCATTAATTATTCTGGAAAATAATTTTTGTTTCCTCCATCAGCATTACTTACAGATCATGAGTACTACCATTGCTACTTGTATGGCCTCTTCCTAAGCCAAACTATTCATGGACCTACTGTAAGAATGTTTTTTTAAGGTCCAGAAACTCAAACCCCTTGCTAGTTCCAGTATATTTCCGATAATTATTTTAATACCCTCATGTTCACTCACTATTACACCACAGCATGTCACCTATTTGGGTGTTGATGTCTTATTTGAGAACAAATCTACTGGGTTGACATAAAATATACAAACCGACATCTCCAATACCACCACTAATTGTTTCAAGAAAGATGATATCCTATAGCATTTATGGATACTCGAGCCCTCGTCAATCACTGGACATGCCATAAACAAGTTTCTGATGACATTCCTTTTATAACAAAATACCCCCTTGAACTTTTTTTACATCCATGATTGTTTCCAGCCTATGGCAGCTTCATATACCTTAGAATGCAACCTAAGACTATGACAGGTACAACATTCAGTCCCCCGCCGTTAATTCATCACTGTTAAAGGGTAAATCCACATTTCACCAAATGATAAATTTCTTATTCACTCCGGGAATCGAACTCGGGACCCATAGCTCAGTAGGCAGACATGCTACCAACTGAGCTAAGCTGTCAGATACCCCCTTAAGCTGCAAAGAATCAACATTTCTCATTTATTCAACTTGGCCACAAAACCTTCTCAGTTCTTCCCCAAAGATTTCTTTCAAACGGCATTCTAACACGACCAACCCATAAAAATATGGAAAACACTGTTGCTTTACATACTATAAGTCCATACACCCAAAGGCTTTTACTTCTAGTACATCATCAGAATACTAGACTATTTTTAACAAATCCCAGCTCAAACAAGGGGAAATTGCCCATCAATGGGTAACTAAATCCAGATTACACCTGGCAATTTTCAGCTCTTAGCAAAAGGCTATTTCTTTGCAATATCTGATAATAAATGACTTCATTTGAATGGGGTGGAGCATATTATAAAGATAGTCATTGGAATGTCAAGTTAGGCAATTGAGAAAAATGGTTATGAAGGGAAGGGGTACAGGGCATTGATAAATAAGGTATAGGAATGCATCTTCCTGGAGGGCTGTTAAAACACAAATAGCTTAGAGCAGTGGTTCTCAAACCATAGTTCGCGAACCCCCTACGAGGTTGTGAAATCTTCCAAGGGTTTGCCAAAATATTTCTGTAATGGCGGATTTTTGCAGCACTTTGTGAGGAAAAGGGAAGCATTTACTAATGTTTATTGGCTCACACTGAAGTCAGGTGATTATTTTGAGATATAACTCTTACAAGATTGATTGAACTTGAACACAAGTTTTCATTTTTCTTACCAAACATCCCTTTCACAAAGCAAAGTGGATGCAAGATCAAATGTAGATCAAGGCTTTGGCCTATTTGGCAAACATTTTCTCAAAAATTAACAATTTAAAATCCTCTTCAGGGGTCAAATTTTAACATTTTTACTGCGCAAGACCATATTGAGTCGTTGATAAAAAAAAGTAAGTTTTGGGAAACGTGTTTAATTAGCAATCAAACAGAGTGTTTTTAAACCATTCAAACCTTCATGGTAGAAAGTCAGCTTTTTTTGTATTAAAATGTAAAAAACGTGGTTATAGAACACTTGAAGGCACTCGAAAAAACCTTCAGAGAAGATTTCCCAGCCAAGTCCAATAATAAACTGGATTCGCAATCACCTGGAAGAGACAGTAGTTTTGAAATACTCTACATTAAGCATGAGTGTAAAAGAGCAGCTCCTTGAAATTTCCACCGATTTTGAATTAAAGTAAATCTATAAATCTTTGACATTAATGGGATTTTGGTTAAGTTTAAAGGAGTTGTCATTATTAAAGAATAAAGCTATTACAGCTTTGTTAACATTTTCGTCTACATTTTTGAATGAGAAAATTTTTCTTCATATGCCTATTTAAAAAATAAATACAGAAACAGGCTCAATGCAGAAAGTGACTTGAGTCTTTATTTATCATCTGTGGTTCCTGACTTTTTAAAGCTATGTGCCATCCAAGGAAAGTGCATCCTTCTCACTAAGTCACATGAAGAGGTGAGTAGCTGTAAAATTTGTTAACAATTTTGAAACTTAAATTGGCATAGAATTTTGTAATCAAAGGAGGGTATTTCAGTTATGTCAAAGCAGCAATTTCCAGTACCACTTTAAGAAAAATAAGTTGAAGGTCAGTATGAGGTTAACAGCCACACTCCAGCATATATTTATTGAAGGAACTTATTACAATTAAGCTGTTAAAATTGTTTAAAGAATTAAGAGTATAAAGATCATAGTATTTTTACAACAAACAAAATAAATAAATAAATGCATAAAATTAACAAACATGGGCAAATTGGGGCATTAATCTTTAGACTAAAAAACACTCAAAAATGAATAAACAATTTTTGTTAATAATGAGCTCTATCACAATACACTCAACATAACGTGCAAACTTATTTCTTATAGATTTTCATAGGATAATGAAATCAGCTTTTCTTAATATATAATAAAACTTTTATTATGTTTACATGCAGCTAAACACAAATATAGGATCATTAAAATCTGGGACCACACATGAAATGAACTTCAAATCACTCAGAGCTCATGTCCATTTGAAGCCAATATTTTAATAATATTGAAACTTGAACAAAAAATATATATTTTTTTTTAAATCAGTCTTAACTTTATTAGTCTAACTTATTATTATAACCAAAATAGGTTGAAACCTACAATCTATAGTAATATAAACTAGTTAATACATAATTAAACTTAAAACACGAACCAACATAAGATTAACAATTTACAGACATACCCCACTTTGAGACATCTCACTCATAAGACAATTTTAAAGTGTGACGTGTGACTATACGCCAAGTATCTGACAGCCGCCTCACTCATAGAACTGTCCAAACACATGATGCTGCTGGCTTCATGCTGGACTAAAATTGTTTTCAAACAAGGTACGTGCTGCAGCTTTGTGTTATGCTTTGTTATTTAATGATTTATAAATGGTTTATTAAGGTCCATTTTAATTAGAAATTCATTTATTTATATCAGTTATGCACATATTATATAATGATACATGCATCGACAAGTAAAAAATATAGCAATAATTCAATTTTGGATGAAATTCAATCTACGACAATGGTCTGGAACCTAATATGTCATAATAGTGGGGTATGCCTGTATATGTAAAGTTACCAAGAAAAAGTGCAATACAAATTCAAATGAAACAAACATAAAATTATTTATGTTTTATTCCTAGAATGTGTGTGGTTTATTACTACACTTTTACAAACTTACTATTATTAGATAGCACATGCGTAGACACAACTAGGATCTGCCAATATCTGTGACCATGACAACTGGAAACTGTGTTGCAGGCTGCAGTACATGTTGGTAATAGATTGGTTGCACTCCCTATCAGTAATCAGTCTAATGTCTATTCTAGTGTGGTCCAACCCACAATCTATTTTCTTATGGCCAGACATTTTCAACAGGTTTTTAACTAAATAATAGAAAAAGGTGTAACGCTGATTTGATTGCATAAAAACCATAGTTACAAAAAAAAAAAGGCTCAGTCATCTCATTAACTATATGGTATATAATATATTATATTTGGAAGAAGGTATAGGAAAGGTGGATAGAAACACATAAAAGGGAAAAACCAAATATGTCTTTTACAATGAAAAGAAGAAAACAGTTCACATTTGATATTGCTGCCATTGGACAAAGAGGTAATGGTTGCCTTTTAAAGAAAATCGATCGTCACTGCCCAATCCCCCGACCTAGGTTTCATTTTATCGGAACTAATCAGTGAGGAGTGTGAAGTGTGAAATGCGCAACACAACTTCTTAAAAGAGGAAACAAAAAAAAAACACACAGAAAAAAAATGGAAAGTTGTAACGAATGATGACACATAGATAGGTATATAAGTCATGAAACTGCTATATGTCACTCATATATTAGTGCTAAATTTTTTTTTAAACTTGTTTATTACTATTATTGTGATTTCTTAATTTTGTTTTCAACCCAAAATCTACTGCATTTTTTGATTGTCCCACAATTTATCAAAGGGTAGACCACACTGATTTATTCATTCACCATGAATGTGTATAAAAACAAATTAACATTAATTCCCACATTTCAAAAGTTGGTACTACAGTTGAACTTGGTTATAACTATCAAGGATATTACAATATCATGCCTGTAATGAGAAAAAAAAAAAGCAATAATGAATTTAATTTACATGTATTCCCATACAATTTCTCACTTTTATAATGAGTATACTATACAGATATACCGTACAAATTTTGGTAGCAAAGAAAAGTTGAAAATATTCTTAATTGCTCATGAACATATTTAGAAATACCCAAATTTTGGAATAGACTTAACTTCTATGACAATGTAAGTGCATTTGAGTGTTTTAAGGGGAACTTTTATAGATATCTAAGTTAAATCTTTAAAACAAGCATCAATTTTAAGTTTCATAATTAAAAATGCTAATTAGAAACTTATTTATTATCAATCAGTATTGATTTAAATTATGAAGAAATAAACTGTGTTTAGTATTAAGTGTGTGGTTTTAAAATTACCCAACAAATAAATGATTGTGTTTCATATTAAGTGTAGACCTATTATAATTTAACCAAGCATACTAATAAAAGTATTATGAAGGAATGTAATTAGAGTAGATTATTATTTTCTCTTTAATATCTATTTTGTTTTGTGATCATCATTTTTCAAGTTATTTAGAATATTAAAATGGTACTGTATCTTACAGACTTTCTTGCTTCTTTACCAAATAAAAATTGAGATATTTACTTAAAACTTGTAAGATATGTGAAACAAAGTAATATAAATCTTTGCAGAAACACGATAGAAAAAAAGAGCATCACATTGCACCAAAGAGCATAACAATCAATTCCCCATTTCCCAGACCTCCACTTAAAAATATACTTGCTTATAGCTCAGAAACTTCTGGTTTTAGAAAAATATATTTCAAACAACAATTTTATATTTTTAATAGTTCTACAATTTTGCAATGTTAAGTTATTTTGTATCTCAAATAGTTGTGTATGTATGTTCCATATTTGAGGTATCTGTTTATTTAAAGTACTCTCCAAGTTATTTTCCCAGGAAATTTAGATATACCATTTTATTTGTAATGTTAAACAGTGCCTAGATATGAATTTTATTCAAAATCACTGGAGCCAATATTGAGAATGTCGATTTTTTAAAATCTTTTCATCCTTAAGTAAACTACCCTTAATTTTAAGGTTGGATATCTAATTTTAAAAAAAAAAACTCAGGGTAACCTTATAAAAACCCCTGATACCAAGATTTAGCCAGATGGATAAAATGGTTTAGGATCCAGCCAGAATCGCAAACACTTTTTCAGGTTCAAAGGGTCATAAAACTTTAACATCCATCAATCAAGTCAATTTTGTTGATGATCCCAATACTTCCTGTCTTCGAATAGTCACGAAAAAGTAAAAATAGTAACTATATTTAACTCTACTAATCTAGTAAGGAATGGTTATAATGAGGAAATTTTGTCTGTCCCCTGGTGCTTGTTTTAACCAAGTTTGAATGTGTAATCATCATTAAACCTGTGACGTAGACCATCTGCACCAAATAGCAGGTTATAAAAGATAATGGGGACAATTTGTTTTTATTTGTAGGCTACCATGTGTACCAAAAAAAATTTAATGCAAACTTTTAAACTAAAATTATTCTATTTAATAAGTTATTGCTGTAATTTTAATATGACTTGCTGATGTATACACAACTTTAGAGAAAGAAATACTCATTTTATGTAAATAGAAAACAAAGATAACTTTTTATGAAACAGTTGTGTTCACATGTAGTACATTTAAAAAATAATTGATGGATAACACATGAACGTTCATCAAAGCAGTTATTTTTATTATGGATGATCAATCAAAGTGAAAGAGCACATTATTTTTACTCTGATATATTGTAAAAACTAGCGCAGGAACTAAATGCATAGGCCTATGTAGTGTTTTGAGAGTAAAAAAAATAATACTAAACACAAACAAGTGTGCACACCGTGTACAATTTAATTGAATAGTCAAATAAATACATTTTACTGAGCCCTAGATGAAACATTTCTTCTATAGCATATGAAACCAATCAAGTAACACTTTGATTGATTGTACTATCAAAAGATCACAAGAAATAACTAAAAGCATCAATACTGGTGATGAATTATGATTAAATCTAATAAACAGCTGTGAAGTTGCAATTGCATTTCCCATTTTGTCAGTGAAAACTAATCCTGAATCGAAGCTTTAATTTTAACATTTCAAATAGTCTTGCTATCTTAGCTCTGTTGGTAGCACATATGCCTGCTAAGCTAAGGGTCCCTGGTTTGATTTCCAACCTGGCTGAAAAATACATTATTAATAAAATTGAGGTTTCTTCTTTTACAGTGATGAATAGATAAGAGGTGAGGGGGGGTGTGTCTGTTCTAGGTTTTAAGTTAGTTTATAAGTATGTCTTAATATAATCAGGTGGTTCATAAAATGGAGATTAAATACTTCAACTAATAATTAAAGCTCAGATTATGGCCACTCTACCCCAAACATCTAGGTGCTATTTATAATATCAGGCCCCTTGAGTCACAACCATTTATGTTATTACCCACTACTTCAGCGATTATCTTTCCTTGATAGTGTAGAGAATGATGTAGATGAGGTTAGAACTTTGATTGTTATAATTTTTACTCGATTGCAAGAATATGATTAATTTATAGACACCTAATCTAAACCATTAGAAATAATAGCTAATAACACAGCTAAACTTGTTTGTTGTCGGAATGGCATTTAAAAAAAAATATAGATAAAATTTGGCAGATTAGCTCTGAAATTATTATATTAACAAAATTTGGAAACAAGCAAAAGAGAATGGGCAATAATTGACAATTTTCTGTAAGAAACAACCATCATCTATTTGTCTAGTAACAGCATAGCAAGGTGTGAACTATGTTACTTATTTTACTGTAAAATCTATATTGTTTTGCCCCATTTGTTTTTATTGATCTTACCTGTTCCAATTGACATAAACATATATGATAGGTGCTTTCCTCAAAAGTGAAGACATCAGAATCGAACCCGGGACGTTTGGCTTATCACGCCAATGTTCTACCACTGAGCTATCCAGGAATTCTCTTGTGCTCAGGGTTATTCTTCACTAATATTTTTAAGGCAAAGATTGTGATGGACATGTGAATATCATCGGCTACTGATTTTTCAATGTATCTGACTATAATCGAGATACGACTCGTATCCATAAATCATTCACCCCACAGGCTTTGCCATTTATATATACTTAATTGTATAGCGTTGCTTTCTTCCATAAAGGAGTTTTACTTAAAACTTAATTCTATAACAGACTTTTGAGTTAGTAGCAAAATTAATTTGAATCCATTATATTAACTTAACATTAAAGTTTCTATTTTTTATAGCAACTTAATTAATGTAACATCAAAATTTCAAAAATACTCTTTTACCTTTAGCAAACATTTATACCTAGCATGTTTTCTAAAATTTGAACTCTAAATTTGGAGTATGTAGCCAAGAGAAAGAGAGTTAAATATTTTAGATTTTTTATAAAAACCTATCAATTATTAACTAATGTGTACAGTATTAATGTCAAAGTATTATTTGAATTTTGAAAATCTCTCAAAAGAGGATTCAGTATTTACAAAGAGTGTATCCCCACTTTAAAGTTAAGAAATAAAATTTATTTTACAACATGTATGGGATGATTGATTTTCGTTGCTTCGGATAGTCTTCAAACTTGGACAAATACCACCAGTGTGTCAAAAGGGCCGACTCAACCTGTAAAAAAAGGATGGTGCAGGCATAAAGTTAAAAAATTGTGAATGCTGTATAGTAGGGGTGTGTGAAGGCCACTTTTTAAATGTGAATCAAAGTCGAAGCGAAGCTTGAAATTTGTGAAGAAAAGTCGAAGTCGAAGCTACCTAGGACTTTTGTTGTCACCTGACACTATTTTTAATTTTTAAATTAATTATTTTTCTAGATCTTGTCAGTAACATGAACCAGGAAAATTTACTTTTTTGTTACCTAAGGCCTATATTAATAATTAATACACACAGGCTTACTGATAGCTTTGTAAATTATCAATTAAGTTTTAATATTGACTTACATAATGGCGCTCATAATATTATTTTGCAAACTTTACATATACATGTCTATTTATCTGCATTTCTCTGATAATAATTATAAATTAAATTCTGTTTTCGTTTCCCACTTTCTGTATCAGCCATTTTGAATAATAAAGAAAATGCGAAGAAGCTATGAAAAACTTATGTGTCAAAATGCACTTGTAATTTGTCACAGATGATTCCAAAGTGATAAAATATTAAGGACTAAACATTAGACGTGAAATGATTTGATAGCACAACTAAAGTGCTTTCTCTACTTCACACTAGTGACCATTATTATGTTATTATTTTATTTATAGGCATTTTTATTATTTACAAAATTGATCTATACTTACGTTGTGGTAGTTAAATTACAAGTCGGTGTTAAAATTCTGTTTAGTAACTGTTTTAAAATTATCAAACACTAAACCCTTCCCCCCTCTCACCCCCCTGCAATATTATTATCATCATAGACTCTACCATAAAATATGAGTGACTATCGACATTTTTATGAGGAATAAATTAAATTTTCAAAATAAAATATAGCCTATGTTACTCGCTGATAATGTAGCTTTATATTGGTGAAATAATTTTTTAAATCGGTCCAGTAGTTTTTGAGTTTATCCATTACAAACAAAAAAACAAAAAAATCAAATCTTTCCTCTTTATAATATTAGTGTAGATTGAAAGATGTAATATTTAGTAAGATAAAATTAAATCTTTAGATAATTTATCAAAGTTTTATCCTTCCTTCAATTTTTTTTTAATATTCGAAGGTTATTGTAGATGTCGAAGTTTAAGGAGGTTTGACCTTCGAATTTGACTTTTCGAAGCTTCGCACACCATTACTGTATAGCCCAAAATATACTAGAGGCTATAATACTTAGGGGTGAAAAAAATTTGTCAAGAAAAGAATAGCTTGCCACTTATGGAAGAGGAACAGAAATAGAACTTATATTTGACAACCAAATAAGTTCTTTCCCTAAATTATAGGCGCCAAATAAGTTTCAATCCGAAAAATAAGATTACTAGTTTATGCAATTAAGTTTTGCGCAGGTTGCACTTTAACTGGTTCCTGGTTATTGGACACTTGTTTTAAAAACATCTCATCTGTTTGAAAGTAAGTTAATTGGAAAATGAATTCAATTATGAGAATGAATTTTAAAAACTGCAATTTTTAAGTCTCAAATAGGATAATGAAATAGCAAGTTTATTTATATCTCTGCATATAAAAGACTGGAATGGATTTATTTGTTTGCCTGGCAAACTTTTAAAAATCACTCAAAGCGTAGCAACCAGGGATGTGGAGTTGATACACCAAGCCTTCGCCTCCGACTCCTCTATTTTTCTACCGTCTCACTCAAACTTCTTCAGAAATGGCTAATGTGTATTAGTTAGTAATAACAAATTTACTGCAGTAACATGCTCAGGTACAAAACTTCATGGGAAGCTTCTTTGGCAACATGAATTTATATTTGGATAAATTTGCCAATCCAAAGTTCAAATATTGGTCCTAAGGAATAACATTAAAATGATAGTATTTACCGTAATATATTGTTATAATATTTTAAGTTTTTATTTTGAAGCCTGAGTCGGACTCGGTACATTGATTCCAACTACACAGCCCTGGTAGTAACCCTGATAAAGGTAGAGTAGAATTGTGCTCAAAAGGGCTTTCTGTAAGGCCTTTTTGCCTACCAGAATCCTACTTTATCTGGTAGAAAAGGGGGCTTTTTAGAAGGCCATTTTCCCCAAAATCCTATGATAGTAGCAGTCAACATAACATACCTGATTGCTGAGCACCCAGAGGAAAATGAAGGGCCATGTATGGGCACCCCAAAGAATGATAGTCAGTGCTAAGTACATGATCACCTCAGCCAGCAAGTGTGGTGAGGAAACCAGCTCAAACCACCCTCCATATGGTATGCCATGGTGATGCGTCACGATTTTACCTGAAGACATTCAACGGAAAAGAAATATGAATAGTGTCTCAATAGTTTGAGGTAGGGATATGCCAGATGCACATCCTTTTATATAGTATGAACAATGTGTGGTTATGCAGCAATGTGTTTATATTTATGAATTTAAAAATATTTTGTAATTATGGTTATGTGGTATAGAGCACTAGGCACTAGGCACTGGTGTGTAGTCAAATAGACAGAGCTCAAAATAGCGGGCCCACAACATCAACAGGAACAAACAACATCATCCCTCTGGTCACTACATACCACCCTGGACTCCACAAACTCAACAATCTCTTGAAAACAGGTTTCCCCATACTGCAATCCTCCACCACTACACAACTTGTCTTCAAGGAACCTCCAAAAGTAACCTATAAACAACCTGCCAATCTACGCAACTTACTTGTAAAACCCAAACTGCCGGACCCCACTATTCAACCCGAACCCAAACAAATATCAGGTTCCTTTCCCTGCAACCGCACCCCCTGCAAAACCTGCACAATACATAAACCAACAAATTCATTCTCCAGCAACATAACTAAAATAAATTATCCTATAAAAGGCCACCATACTTGTGATTCTGAAAACCTCATCTACCAACTGGAATGCAACCAGTGTCAAGCACAGTACATTGGTCTCACAACAGAAACACTAAGAAAGAGAATGAATGGTCATCGACATGACACAAAAATGAAAAATAAAGAGAAGCCTGTAGCAGCACATGCCGAAACCCATAATTGTGACTTTAATAACTGTTACACAACCAAGGTGGTCAAATCCCTGAACAAAGCAATATGCAACCCTTCACAATTAAGGATATGGGAACTGGCCCATCAATATATCATCAAATCCAGACAAGCCCCCAACCTCAACCTTAGATAATTCCTCTCCTTCCTGCCAGCACACTTATTATTTGATTCAATATAACATTATTCATAGTGCTGCTATCTATACAGTGATGTCATAACTGAAAAAAAGTCAGCTGTGGACAGTCAACCTTACAATTCAACCAAAAACATCAGTCTACTCTCCTGACCTGATGAAGCTGTCTGTGACAGTGAAAGTTTGTCCTTAAAAATGTGTTTTTAGTGTTATATATAAAAGATTTCTACTCCAGTATCACGTAGGTAAGTGTGCTGGCTATCCCTCCTAATTTAAAATATTTTGTAAGTAATTTCAACATTTAAAAACATGCAAGTATATTAACTTTTTCTGGCTACTTTAGGTAATTCCAGTTTTCAATAGTCTGCTCCCATTTAAATTTTTTAAATATTTTTATTCCCTACTTCCAATGACTAATCTTCTTGTCCTGAATGATGGAACATATTATAACTTTATATTATTACTGCAAACTATTTTCCATTTTTAATAACCTATTGTCCTATTGTCCAACACCTTATCTCAGTAGGTGGCGTGTCCATCTACAGAGCTAAGGGTCCCAGGTTTGATTCCCGTCCTAGCCAAATAATTTACCATTGGCGAAATATGGGTTTCCTCTTTCAAAGTGACAACTTAATGGTTGGGCTAAATGTTGTGGGTGTGCTAGATTTAAGTTAGTTTATAAGTTGTATGTTGATGTAATCAGTCGGTTCCGAAAGTGCACATTAAATACCTTGAATAAATAAAAATATTTATTTATCTAGATGGAATTAGCCCTCTTTATCTTAAACTACTCTACACTTAATCTAACTTATATTTAATGAAGTGTACTCAAACTATAGAAACTAATGTTCAAAGTTATTTATCGCAGGAAAAAATAATTGAAAGCTAAGACAAACCTTTTTTATTCTTCCTTAAGTTGGCCAAAATGACAGTAGATCTATACTGATGGTAGCAGGCCCATAGGAACAAACCACAGCCATATATGTCCCTCAATGTGATGTCTTTCAGACTAAACACGGCATTCAAATCTAGAAAAATGAAATTTCAAGATACAAAAAAAGATTAAGAGGTTATCATTCCTTTAAAGCAATTTTTGACTAATCAGATTGAGGGCACCATCTGGGGTTGAATTTCATCTATTTCAATCAAATATGTAGGTCACTAGTATTTGAGACCTAGGACCTTGATACTTTTCCTTTTTAAAGCATCTTAGTAAACATATAGGTTATACACACACATTAATTACACTAATGGAATAAGAACAAGAAAGGTATAATTTTACAAGAAATATACTCGCATTTGCATGAAGAAGAGTATGAGAGTATTTAGGAAAAACCACCTTCGGTACACCTGACCAGAATTCAAACCTCAATCCCTCGTCATCGATAATTCAGTCTAACTCAAGAGCTAGAGCAAGGTGTCTAGAGTTTAAGATTGGCCAGTTCAGCCAGTTTTATGGTTCACTTAAGACAAGCTCATGATGTAACAAAGTGACCAGAGCCACTCTACTGCACACAACTGTATAAACAACACAGTGTGTCATCTTTAAATACATCACCCTGCATAGGTGATCAGGAAATCAAATATATTGTCTCTACATGTACTATGCGGGTTCTTTTTATTTTTTGATCAGAAAGTTTTCGTCAGTGGAAAATTTTAGATACTACTTTGAATTTAATCTTTTATTTCACTATTTTTTTGATACAACAGCTGGTTTTGCAGAAATAGTAATAAATTAAGTCACCTGCACTGTAACTCAATTCTGTGCACCAAGAGCTAATGGCAGAATATGTCTGTCACCATTCTAAGCTATTTTTCCAACTCACATTTCACTCTCATACTAGATTAAGCCATTATTATTTTATCACATGGATTAATGTTATTATATCTTTTATTAGCTTAAATAAAGTTATAATGTAGCATGATAAAATTATCCAGAATTGTATATTACAGAGTATTTCAGACTTTTGTGTTGTCATTCATGAACAACTAAAAATATTTTATTTGAAAAGCAATAATCATTAAACTGTTCTGATTAATACATTATAATATAGACAAAATAATTAAGCGCCCAGATAAAAGTAAATATTAAACTTACATGACTTGATAAAACTTCTTTAACATATTTAAAACCCTAATTAACTATCTGTGGGGGATTAGGCAAACAGCAAAATAAATCACACATATTTAAGGTATTTAACATATTATTTTATACTACATTGAAAAATAGTTGAACTGCTTACATTAAAATATTTATGTTCTTTCGATTCTCTCATTACTCCTAGAATGTATACCGATATCTTATTTCAACATATAAGCTGTACTACTATTGATTAATGGAGCCGCGCTTTGGGCGTTAATTGTATCACTATGGAATCAATCACCCCACTTTGGGCGTCGATTGAAACACTAGGGATTAATTCCCTGATATAAGACTGCTGTGATGATTTATAGGTTGTCTAAAGCTCCGTGATAGCGCGCCTATCATCACTGTGCGGAAAAGATACCGTTTAACCAGCTGTCTATAGCTCCGTGTTCGAGCACTAATTAAATCGGTATATTAATAAAATTGAAGAAAGAGAACTGTTGATGGCTGTTTATTCATGCACGGTTTATTTAAATGACACCTGATAATTACTTATACATATTCCAATTAAATGTTTTATATCACTGCACATTTGTGGTATTAATGTAAGTTATGTTAGACTGTGACTGCCAGTGTGTGGCTCTGACTGCGTTGTGCGTGGGCAGGATCTCGGTGTAGATGTTTGGATCCCGGAGATGTCTTACACATACGCACAATGGTTTATATATGACATACCCCTTGCCTTTTTCTCCTCTGATCAACAGTGTAAAAACCAACTAATAGAAAGAGTCCTGGCGACAGGTTTTGTGAAGGCTTGCTTCTTATTGGTATAGGGGGTATGCGTCTTCTGCCAAATAGGCCCTACTGCGAAGTTGTTCCTCTTAACAGGAATTGATGCAGTTGTTCTTTTAACAGGAAAGATGGTATAAAAAATATATCTTAGTGGTGAAATCCTTTTCACATTGTTTCTGAGAAGCGCGTGTTTCTTCATGGATGAATCTTAAAAGGATACTCGACATACATTACTTTAAATAAAAATTACCTTCATCCATGACTTTTTACATAATTTATAGTAATCCAAACAAATATCATTACAAAGCACATACCATTAGCCAATCAAGTAACTATTTGGCAATTGTTTTATCTGCTCTCTCTGTTCATTCAGAAGAATTGTTACCATGCCTTTTTTTCATCTTAATTTCCTGCAATTTCCCATTAAAGAACTTCATTTTAATCCTTTTGCTTATTGATTGATTCATTTACATGAAACTTTACTTTTATTAAAAAGTGATAAATCTAATTGATAGCTTGTAAAAATAGTACCAGTAGACTCCCGACTATCCGGCCTAATGTGACGAAAGGGCAAGCCATATCAAAAAAAAGACGAATAGGTGTCGGATTTCTGGGNGTCCCCCCCCCCCCCCCCCCCCTCTTTCATACCATTAAAGACACAGATTTTATAACAAAACCCACTCTTATTCATATTTGCTGACCTCTTAGTACAGGCTGGTACTTTATAAATGTTTGTTATGTACTGTACATTTTAAAAATTTATCACAGCTAAAGAAAGTCCAAGAATAGAAATATTGTACACATTTTAAGATAAATTTTATAATGTCCAACTTAATTGCAGGAAACATAAAATCATGTATCCTGTACAGTATAAATACAGTACATACAGTTTTAAAATAAACAAAACATTTATGTAAAATGTAAGCCTAGTTCTTAAAAAAAGATTTAAACTTATTTTACTGTTCATTGATAAATGAATACACAAATGTGAAAAGTTAGGCCTAAGATAAAAGGGTCAAAACTTAAAAGTTTTTAGTTTTTGAGAAAGTCCTTGATATATGACTACTTCTCCCTTTTAGCCCTCTTCCATGACGCAATGTCCCTTCACTTACGCAAGCAGATGATATCAGCTGGTGTTGCTTCCTCCTGCTGATTAATGTACTGGAGTGCTGCCTCAATCGTCTTGAGCCCTTCCGAATGTAGGATGAGATTTTTCCTGCCATTCTCCTCCTCTTTTATTACTTCTTCCTGTGTCACCATTTCCACAATATCGTTGTCAGTTATTTCATCAACTTCATCGTTTGTAATCCAGTCTCTAATGTCCTCTACATTGACACTGTCACAGTCCAGTACATTTTCCAGCAAAGAAACAAGTTTATCATTTTCATATTCCACTTCAGTTTCACACACAAGTTCAAGCTTGAAATGTCCACCCTCATGGTCCAAAAGAAGTTTCCAATACCTTACAACTAAGTGATATATTTGGAATATCTTCCCATGTTTTGGCCAACCACCTTATGACATCTTGCATGTCAATCTTTTTCAGAGTGGTTAAGTAGTCTTAATTATTTTCAATCGCTGATATCAACAAACTGATATGGCACTGACAATACTTTTTCTTTAGCATTTTAAGGACGCCCTTGTTCATTGACTGACAAACAGCCGTCACATTAGGTGGTAAAAATAAACCTTTGATGTCTCCGTCTGCGAGATCAGTGACAAAATGTGAAGGTGCGTTGTCAAGAATTAGCACAGCTTTTCTCAGCAAATTGTTGTTTTTCAAATGTCTTTCTATAGTCAGTATGAATTCATTTTGGAACCGAATTTTAAAGATTTCTGAATTCACCTATGCTTTTTTTGATGTGTGTAATATAGGGGTAGTAATATTTGATTTTTCAGTTTTTTAAATGCTCTAGGTTTCTTTGATTTTGCTACTAAAGTCAACCTAATCTTATGGTTGCATTGCTGCAAGCCAAGAGGGTGACTAGTTCCTTGCTTTTCTTGTATCCTTCTGCAGCGGCTTCTTTTTTTGATGCAAGCGTTTTTGTAGGGAGCATCTTATAATTTAAACCGGTCTTATCGCAGTTGTACAACTGCTTCCCAGAAATTTTCTCCTGTTCAATAATCTTAAAAAGATTGTCTTTGAACAACGGTACAGCCTCTTTTTCGCAGATAAGGCCTCCCCACTTATGGTAATCTGACGGCTAGCGAATATTTTTTTCCAGTGATCTAACCATCCATCACTGGCAGTAAATTATGAATATTCTCCTTCTAATAGTCGCTTGAATCTCAATGTTTTTCCTGCAACAGCGGCCCAAGTAGCAGGCAAGCCTTTTCCTCTTAACCGTTCATGCCACAAAAATAAAGCTTCTTCAACTTCTTTATGCTTAACTATGAGCATGTTTTTTCTTACTTTCCTTCCACTTCCACTGGCTTGGGCAGCACACCACTTTTCAATTTCAGATCGATTTTTTTTCCAGTCACTAAATGAACTTTTTCCAACTCCAAACTCTGAAGCAATAGTTTTTGCCACTACTTCAGAGTCCAGTCGCTTTATAGCGCGTGGATTCTCCTCCATAGTCACTAAAACCTTTTTTTGTTTATCACCCATTTCATAATCTTCAATAAAAAAAAAGCACACAAAAATAAAATTACAAACGTAGCCAGGAACACTGGCAAATGTATTCCACACTTGTTGACATCTGATACATAACTGACGAAACAAAGAACAGGTAGCAAGGCGGGGAGAAACCTGCACTTTTCATGTCGTAACTTGTGTTTTGCACACAACACGTAGGAGGATCGTAGATCATAGCAGACACCCGCTTCCAACACCTTGGCAAAGTAATATGTACCTCATTTTAATACGGAGAATTTTTTTTTTAACTAGGCTGGATAGTACAAAGAGTCACGAGCTGGATAATCGGGAGACTAATGTATTTAGTTCACTTCGAATTTTTGATTCTTTGATTAATTCAGGACTTTTGTTCCCATTTATTTGACTGGTTTGTTGCTTAGGTTTTGAGGGACACAAAGAACTACAACTTCCTCTACCATCAGGCAAATAATGTTCTGAGCAAATATAACATGAATAAGGATTCAAGTTTCCATCCTATTTACATAGGTGAATCCATCTTTGTCTGTCATAAGAATCTTTAGGGAAGTTGTGTTATATAACAAAAGACACCTTAGTTATAGCTTATTTATGGATATTATTCCACATGTCAACGGTATAATGCTTTCCCCTGCATTTTTATAGTACTGGTATGATACTTTTAGTAACACTTCACAGCTAACGCATAAATTGACCACTAAGATTACAAAAAAACCTACAAACATTTACTATTCAAAGTGAATTTGTTAGCATATGTGCCAAATAATAAGAAATAAATAGCAAGCGCACGACATTTCATTTGTAGCTGCTAAAGTGAAGCAAGCCCAGCTGGTCACAAGCTGACATCACAGCAGTGCTGCACACTCAGGAACTGGTTTTAGGCCTATATCGGAACAAGTTAACCTAATACTCTAGCCATCAATGTGAGTCTTGACACTCTTGACCAAATTAGAAATTACACTTGTCAAGCTTAAACTAATTAGATAATAGGCTACTAATGGGTAGGGTGCATCTTACCTTTGGTATCCGTGAACCCTGGCGATTCCGCCAATATGGCAGCGACAGCGCCAATGTAGTGTGCATAGCCGACAGCATAGTGTAAAATATTTATACGGCTGTCAGAGAAGACGCTGATGAACCAGGTCTCGTACAGTCGGTGCCACGAGTGAATTGTAAGCAAGCAGAGAGAGAGGAAGCATGAAACGGCACTCACTGGAAACCAATCAAACAGACACAAAAAGTTATATTACTTTCATAACAATGTGTATATGCTACTCTTATAAAACATATTTTTAACTAACATTTTACTAACAATTTAAACTAACCACTCCGAGTTAAGAGTGTGGGGGACTGGAGTTTTAAATAAATACACTGAAACTCATTTGGAGAAAGGTACACTTTGAAGAACAAAAATCCTCAGCATAGCCATTGGCCTAAAAAAATATTTTTTTGCGACACATTTTACTATCATCATACTTTGTTTTTAAAACACTGCTACCCGCTTTGGTGGCCATATAGTCTAATGCACTACTCTTGCAGTAGACTAGACTGACGATGATGGGGAGATCGGGGTTCGAATCTTGGTCAAGTGTACTGAGTTATTTTTCCAAAATAGTTTTGCACTCTCCTTCCATGAAAATGCGGGTACATTTCTTATACATATAATATATAATCTCCCTAATCTCTAAAATCATTAGTACATAAGCATATAAGCAAAACGGGTAGTAAAATGTGGTGCTAAGAAAACACTTCTTACAAACAGTCTATTTCAACTAACAAAAAAATCCAACTCTTCAACTGTAAATGTTGTGTCTGCCTACTTTTATATAGGTTTAAAGGTGACCTGGTGGTCTAGGGGTAAGGTGTCGGACTTCTGTGCTGGGGTCCGGGGTTTAATCCTCGGTCTTGGCACAGATTTATCTGAATACCAAACCCTTCCTTCACCTCTGACAAGACATCTTGTGAATGTGGGGGATGCCAGGCCTCCACCGTGGTTCGGATTTCAGGTTAAACTGTAGGTCCTTCATTTCATCTCACAATTACCCTACCATTACACATTAGCGTAAGTGTGTATAACTGGAACGGGTGGTAAGGCGTGGTGCTAATAATAATAATAATAATAATAATAATAATTTTAACAATAATAATAATAATAATATAGGTTTAAGATTTGATTCGCAGTAAAAGTTGTTTACTTTCCAATTGAGTTAATTCCCTTTAAGTGAGCGTAAGTTAGGAGTCAGGAGTCTTGTTGCTGTGTTTGTTGTAGTATAGAACTACATTTAATAAACGAGCCTATACCCTGCATAGCTATTATATATTTTCAAAATTAAGTTATATGTAACTACCCTTAAATGAATTTGTTTGAAAAAACATATCATCCATGCAAAAAACTCCTTATATAGTCATACCCATTAGTTAAATATTCTTCATTTTAGAGCTGTAATTGAAATCATAGATTATTTCGAACACCTAACTAAATACGATAGCATATAGTTTGAAAAAAATTCATAAAATTGTTTCAGCTGTAACTTAAGATAGACCTAATTTCAGATAAAGGGGCAGACAGAACTGTAAGATCTTTTTTAGTTTGGGGTCACATAATTTCAAAGTTTAAAAGCTTCACAATTACAATAAATTTTGTAATAATAAGAATAAAATACAATTTAACTTGGCAAAATGTGGCCAAACAAATTCTTTAATTAGAATCATTTAAAGTAAAATTTTCTTAATAGCTAAGAAAGCTTGAAAAGACACACATGGAATCACTTTGTGAAAGTGGGACTTACTGTATCAATTTGAAATTTCCAGCAGAGATTCAAACTGTAAACGTTAAGGAGGACAAAGTTCATTGCCCTTATGCATAAACGAATGGAATATTTCCTTTAAAAAAGGTCAGATCACAAATACTTGAAACACCTTTCTATCAACTACACTTTCTCTAAACTAGTTAGTACACTGTATTTCAATAAAAAGTAGTCAAGTGACGTTACATAGAGATGTTTACTTTCTTGGTTCTGAACCAGGTGGCCTGGATTTGACTCTACCAGGTTGCAATCAGGATTGGTTTTTCCCCATTATTTCTCCAAATGAACACACCTTAAAGAGTCAATATTTCTCACACTTTCCTTTAATGAAGTTTATTGAAGTCACTTTCAATTGAAAAAAATATAAAAGTTTTAGGTTCACAAGATACCCAAGTGTTCACAAATGCTTTGTGTTATGCCTCATAAACATATTTGCAATTTTTAGATTGTAAGGTTTGCTTAATTTAATGACATGTTCAATTTTGGGATAAGGAGCCGCATTGTCTGTAAATTATAAATTTAATTAAGTAAGTGCCTACTTATCACAAGTAGGCCCATTAATATGAACTATCAAATGAATAAATAGGAATGTGTCAACAAATTTATATAGTGCTGCCCCAATGATAGACTCAAAGTTTGTTCTAAGATAATTAAGAAAACAACTGAAAAATAATGACTTGCTATAAAATTAATATTATGAGACAACTTGAATATTATTATTATAAATGAACATAAGCTAGATATGATAAATTTGTCAATTTTTTTTAACAACTGTAAGTAATCTCTAGATATGTATTTAAGCTTTTTTAAGTTAGTTTTGTTATGAAATCAACTTTTTATAAAGTCTTATGGTTCTATCTTGAAATGTAGAAGTTTTGAAGTTTAAAAAAATACAATCCAAGTATCCTATGACTATGGTCATCTTTAGGCTCGATTGTTTAAGAAAATGTATTTTTAAGGGAACAATACTTAGAAGTTAGCTGAAATAATATTATGACTATAAAAATAATGACCCTCTCAAAACTTAATTTAACCATTTAAGAGTTTCTCTTAAAACAAATATATTTTCTCTCTAAAATAATAAACTTTCAAATTAAAAAAGAAATGCCTATTGCAACCTATAGCTAGATATAAAAAGAATGTCTTTTCATAATCAAATAATTATTTATCAACTGCATTTTTGATATAACAGCCTAAACTAAGAAATTAACTTAAGAGTTACTCTGAACACCCCATTTCGGTGGCCACATGGTCAAAAGCGCTACTATCAGAGTACACTAGACTGCCGATGACAGAGAGATCAAGGTTTGAATCTCGGTTGGGTGTAGGCATACTGCCTCCACACAAATGTGAATATCTTTCCCCTAAAGTCAACCTTACTCATCAGTCATATTGTCTGGCTTGCCGGTGATGGGGGAAGAAGGGTTTCTAAGCTGTTGTTTTCTAAGTTTTTTCCCACTCTATCTTTACACAAATGTAGGTCAAATTCATCTAAATCTATCTCTCTATTACATGAGTGTAAAAAGTTTACAATCTGGCTAAGTAGTATGATTTAATTCTCGGGAAGGAATTCATAATGCTTCTGAATATAATATTTAATTTCTTGGTTCAGTTTCTCCTGATGACCGCATTTATAGTTATTATCTCCTTCAAAAATCCATCCTAATTATTTATCTCTATCTCGCAAAAAAAATAATGTTTTGCCCTCTCTTACTATCAATTTCCAAAAGCAAAATTTTAATGAATCTTTCTTTTACCTGGGGCAAGAACTCAAAGTTAATTTGTCACAAATTATCTTAGCAATGTTAAAGTAAACTAAAAAGGCTATAAGTTGGGACATTATTTTACACACAACATTGTACAGTATAAGATTGAAAACAGTAAGATTTGGGCCATTTTTATGCGTCCCATTTCAAAATGCTTTATTTTTTAGTTATAGCAGTTTTTATACTGAGACATCAATTCCACTAAGCTATCTTGTAGACCTTAAGGTAATGGTATTATATATTGAAATTGAATTGAAAGAAAGTAAATAAATATAGTTAAAAATGACACCAAGGCATGAATCCTGGTTTTGACCACTTGAACAGCGTAGTTGGACAGTTTAAGGTGAGGTGTACGGGACACAAGAAAAGACCCGTGTTTTTGCGATTTTTAAAGCAGAAAATTTTTTTGTCCAAAACAAATATAATATTTCTCCATTATAAGCAGAGTTTAATTTTCTACACATGGTGATATTAACAGTTGTTAAATATCTGTTGTGAGCATAATGGTATTAGATGATAAACTTTTTAAATGAAAAAAAAGTTGTCATTAAATTCTAGGACACCCTTGACAACTATTCAAAAACTGTTGATATCTCCGTGTGAAGAAAAGTGTTTCTATTGGAGAAATATTTTAATTATTTTGGCCAAAAAAAGGTTTTACGATAATAACTGCAAGACCACTGGTCTTTTCTCGCGTATCCTTCCACCCCGCCTTAAGTTGCTAATAGCCATCCAGCATTGACATTTGAACAGAAGCCTGACATAATCAAATCAAATTTAGATTAAGCTCTCTCTGGCAGTGAAACCCATTTTGTGTATGGGAAGAGAAAGATTAGCAAACATTTCAAAATCATAGGGTTTCGGGGGCTTCACCCTCCCCAAACCAAAGAGGGATTCAAGGACCCTCCCCTAGTTGAATGCCCTAAGAATATGTTTGAAAGTTGAATTACCTTAGACAATATTTGGGCTATCCCTACCAGAAAAATGTTTCAAAAGTGTTTACCTCTATAAGCTTTTTGGAATGGTTCTCCCCAGTCAAATTTTATAAATTGAATGCCTCTGTAAGAAACTTGTAGTGGTTTACTCTCCAGAAATGTTTTTGAATATTGGATGTCTCTTTGAAAAGTTATTTGGAGTTTGTTTTTAATGATAATTAGAGTTCAGTTACAACCTCTCACAGCCAGCCTAGTAATTATTTCTTAAATTTGTATGTGCCACAGATCTTATTGCTTGTCTGAAATATCCACAGCTTACACCTTTTTAAGGGCCCAGGAGGTGGAGGGTGTAAAATACCCATGAGGAAGACATTATGAAATATATGCATTCAGTCGAATATATATATCCGGATATATTATATATTCGCATCAAGTGTGTTTGTATGTATGCTTACATATAAACCAAAAGAAAGTTCACTTATAAGTCTTTAATCCTTAGTTAGTCGACAACTGATTTGTTGGCTGTTGGTCAAAATAGCAAACTTGGGAAATTGCAATTTTATGCCAGCCTACACCCCCTCTAATAGCTAAAATAAATATATACAATTTTAATCAATATCAATATCAATGAATATCTTGATTTATAAAATGTATTCTGATGTAAGGCTTAGTATTTGAGACTATCAGAGAGAAGTGAAATAAATTCAAAAGAAGGCAAAATTATTACAAATGGAAGGAAGTGAGAAATTCTTTCCGGGGAGAGACATTCGCCGCTGCTGTATACCGGTATCTATAATTTAGAGATGAACCATATAAACCCCATTTATCCTAAAAGACAACGTGCAGGCTTACTGTGACTGATAATAATACAGCACTGTTATAAACTTTTCCATTGTGGAACCAACAGAGGGTGCATAATTAAATCTCACAAACAACATGCAAGAAAAATTACTAATATGTACTTATTAGTAAAGTATAACAAAGTTCACCATCTTGTTCCTTACAAACCTCTTAATTATAAGTGGCTCTATTAAAACTTAGCAAATAAATTAATACCGTTTACACTAAATAACTCAACTCTAATAAGTAAGCTTATTATATAGTATTAATAATATTTAGCACCCCGTCTTACTACTCGTTCAGGTTATACGCTATATATATTATTGATCTCACCTTTGACAGTCCTGTCATCAGAAGCCAACAAGTCTAAAGCAAAGCTGAAGGCAGGTGAGAGTGTAAAAGTCCCAGACACAAAGTACAGCTGAAAGGTCACAAGTGTAATGATTGAAGTGTAGGCTGCGGCAAACACATAAAAATGACGGAACCATCTGCAAACAAGGGACACTTATCAAAACTACATACTTTTATTTTTTATAAATACTCATAATTCCTAGCTGAAATTTGTAGCCCTAACTTAAACTGTTTTAAGATGTTATTGGACTCGCTGGACCCAGCCAAATAAGTAAATAGGGTATACTATTATTTATTTTAACTAGGCCAATTGTGCTTAACAAAAATGATTAACAATTTAATTTAGGGGTAAGGATGAGGATAGAGTTTAGAGGAAGTTAATTTGTGTAAGTGTGGAGAGCAGGTAGGAAAACCGCATTGGGAAAACCATCCCCAGAACACTCGACCGAGGTATTAACCTATGCTTATTTGCCATCGACCATCCATTCTTGGTGTCGTTAGACCATGTGACTACAGGTGCAGGCACTCATTGTTTGCTTTGAAAGGTCTTTCCTTGATGGACTATTCTATGACATTAACCTATAAGAGACATCATAGTGTAGCCATGGAGGCTTTGTTAGGGATTAAGAAGGTTATGTTTAGAAAAAGTGTTCCCCTCATTTGCGTAAAGGGAGAGTAGAAAACCCTTTTGGAAAAAACACCTTCAGTACACTCGACCAAGACTCGAACCTTGATCACCCTGTCATCTGCAGTCTAGTCTACTGCAAGAGTAGTGTGTTAGACCCTGATGCCACCGAAGCGGGTATTACTAACTTAAAGTTGAATAGGTTGATAATAGTAGCTAAATTAAACTAATGCTGACACAATACATGAATGATTTATAAGACATAGCTGTATTGGTACAAGGTGAATGTTATCTAATAGTTCAAAAAGTTACTAAATATACTCCCATAGATAAATACGCAAATCCACGTGTTTTGAATTTGTACATTTTAAAATATGACAATTTTTTACATTTGTATAATACATATACAAGGATTAACATTTTGTCAATGTATACTATTATACGATTAAATCCAATGTGTTAACAGGTTCTGCTATGGTCCTACATTTTTATGTGAAGCGACGTTATCAGCATTGGCGATTATAAAATCAAAACATTGAGTAACTGTGAAAACCGTTGAAGATGCTCTACTTCCTTCAGAATCAAATATTCAGCCAAGATTAATTCTTTATGTAAAAATAAGCAAGCACATCGCACTCATTAGTATGCAAATTTTCTTGTCTTTAATAAATGGCAAAATAATATATACCAAAGAATTGCTTTAAATTATTATTATTATTATTAGCACCGCGTCTTACCCGTTCGGATTATACACACTTACGCTAATGTGTAATGGTAGGGTGATTGTGAGATGAAATGGAGGACCTACAGTTTAACGTGGAATCCGAACCACGGTGGAGGCCTGGCATTCCCTCACAAGATGTCTTGTCCGAGGTGAAGGAAGGGTTTGGTAATCAGATAAATCTGTGCCGGGACCAAGGATTGAACCCCGGCCGCCAGCACAGAAGTCTGACACCTTACCCCTAGACCGCCAGGTGACCTTTTAATTGTTTTAAAATATTTTATGATTTATCATCAGTAAATGTTTGATTTGTATACCTATCTTTTATACCTATACACTTAGGGCCATGTTAACATTTCTCAGGTGAAAAGGGGTTGCGAGTAGAAAAAGTTTAATAAGCCCCGGTCTAACTCATTCATTTCTTGGTCAATCAACTAGGGTAATTATTAGGTAGCCTTAACTATTTAGTGCAGTTCGAGTTAAATAAATAGTTTTTTCATATTAAAATAGGCCTAGTTAAAGTCTGTTCAGCATAGGAATTGTTTTCTGAAAAGCCCTTTTCCCTACCAGAAATTTATTATATAGTAGGATAATGGTAGGAAAAAGACCTTTCAGAGAGTAATTCCTACAGTGAATGGAGTTTATCTTTTAACTTTAAGCTATAATTCATTTTTTAATTTGGTAAAATGATTTTAGGTGGTCTCAAATCCATCGTTTTCTAATTAAGTCTCCAAGTTACTGTAGGCCCACTAAGATGCAACCACCGTTTTCTAATTATAGTCTCCAAGTTACTGTAGGCCCACTAAGATGCAACCACTGTTTTCTAATTAAGTCTCCAAGTTACTGTAGGCCCACTAAGACGCAACCACTGTTTTCTAATGAAGATTCCAAGTTACTGCACTAAGATAGGTGGGTTATTCTCAGATAAAGGGAAAAAGTTGGGTCTTTTTAAAATCTTAGAAAAACTATGTCTTTCTAGGTTAATAATTGCATTATTTCAAAGTTAAATATGTGTTTAGCAAGTTCTTGAGAAAAATCTGAAATACGGTCCTTCAACTCAATATAGAAATAAGTCCATGTTTTTTATTTTGCTATAGTACTTCCAGAACGTTATCGAAACTTACAATCGGTAACTTGGAACAGAAGCAGGGCACGATATGGGTGCCCCAGATGGCATAGGTGGCGTTCTAAAAAGAACTGTGGACAAAATAGTAGCTCAAGGAAATGACATTCATTACCTTACTAGCTTAATGCAAGTCCTAAAAACAAATTGTACAGGTATAAAGTTAATGATCATCCAAAATGAATCAATCGAAGAAAATAACCACTTGATCCGACTAGAAAATAATCAATTACAATTCAAAGGTACAATGAAGGTACACCAAGTGTGTTGGAATACACATGTCCATCTCTCCAATTTCGTAAGTTAAGTTGCTTTAATTGTGGAAGTGGTGAGCCATATAAACATTTTAGTTTAGGAGAAATACCTGTTCAAAAGATAATTTCAAGAAGTACTCAAATACAAGCCTCTGGAGACGGAAGTAAGCAAAAACGTTAAAGACTTTGATGCATTTCCACCTCAGAAAAGTGACAAGAAAGGTAAGTTTAAGTTAAAATGCATTACTGAGTGCACATGCTATGTCATAATCTTGTCAAATAAAGGCTGACACATTTTGAAATTTCTTTCATATGTCACAATAGGCGACTGGGTTTTTATGAAGTAAGATGGTGTGTTGTATCCTGGAGGAGTTACTTCTGTGGGGAATCTAACAGTTACAGTAAATGTGATGTACCCAATTGGAAATCAATGTTACAGATGGTCATTTCCTCCTGACAAGCATGCTTATGATCTTTCAGGTATTCACACATTTACTACACAGCCTGTGCCTTGCAGTTCACAGGCAAATGCTTTATACTTTGATGAGAATCCTAAAATATAGGCCAATATTGCTACTATACCTGTCAATGTTTTTGTACAATTTTAAAACCTGTATTATTGACTTGTATTAGTAATAATTTATACCAATAAATAAGTGTAACTTAGAGATATTTTCTAATAATAATAATAATAATAATAATAATTTTATTTTGTCATTCCTCTGTTTAAGTAGTCATTCCCCTGGAACTATTTAAATTATTATTATTAGCACCGCGTCTTACTACCCGTTCGGGTTATACGCACTTACGCTAATGTGTAATGGTAGGCTGATTGTGAGATGAAATGAAGGACCTACAGTTTAATGTGGAATCCGAACCACGGTGGAGGCCTGGCATTCCCCACATTCACAAGATGTCTTGTCAGAGGTGAAGGAAGGGTTTGGTAATAGGATAAATCTGTGCCGGGACCGAGGATTGAACCCCGGCCGCCAGCATAGAAGTCTGACACCCTACCCCTAGACCGCCAGGTCACCGAACTATTTAAATTGAAGCAGTGCTTAAATTGGTGAATTTTAAAAAGTAAGAGTTGAAGGTATTCCTAAATTAATAATGTTATTTATAAGTATATCATAAAAAAAATTTAAAAAAAAAAAAGTTTTTATTTCTTAATATATTAAGTTCAATATTTTCCCTTTATCTGAGAATGACCCAGACCTACAATTCTTGTCTTGAACTAGGCCTATGTTAGGTGTCTTAGGCTATCTAACCTACATGTTAGTGTAGCAGTGTAATCTCCAATATAAATTCTAAAACTCTTTTTATCTTTAATAACATAGGCTACACATGTTATCTGACTAAAAACATGAGGTCACAACAATTTAAAAAAAACAACCAGTGAGAATAGTATGCAAAGAGGGCAGTACCCAGTACGGTAAGTTATTATTTAATTTTATTTTCTATATCATATTATGGAAAGTTTAATATTTTTCTCATTTATTTGCACACACACCCATAAAAGAAAATTTCCAATGATAACAAAACTAATATTGTAAAATAATTCTAGGTCTATATAATTTGTAAAGTTAAAAATATCACCTTAATCAAAGAAGAATGTAATAATTTTAAAAGTAATGTCACAACATGGCATCAAAAGTATTTTAATATGCAATACCTAACACTTTTTATTACTATAAGCTATTAAAACCAAACATTACCTAACCTTACAAATATCAAATACATTTATTTTTATGAAATTCCAGGATCATGAAATATTTTTCACTAAAATACCAGTACAGTCTATTAATTTTAATCTTTCTTCAATTATTTTACAATTTTAATTTGGTTATAATTGAAAATTTGCTTTTGCTGTGTGTAGGGTTGCCATCCGCCCAAGTTTCCCGCCACACGTCCTCTTTTTTTTTGGGCATCCAGGGCTGTCCGGGTTGGTTCTCCATCAGTGTCTGGAGTTAATATTTTGTGCACTTTAGTTCAAAAAATAAAGAATAACGCCCATACAGCAAATTTAATCTTATAAATAGGTGTAATATGTATTAAAAGCTATGTCTAAGAGTATTTAAGAAATGTGACCGATTTCATGAACATAGTAAATATGTAGGCCTACATAATCAAAACATTCTTTTTTTTGTTAAATAGGCCTACATTGTCAGTGTTTTGTTAGAAAAGTCCTCGACTTTGCAGCTAACAGTCCTAGGTTCAATAAATTGGGCATGGCAACCCTATTGTGTATGGATGTTTAACAAATATTTATTTCTCATAGTACGAGATAGAAAAAAAATAATGAGATAATCCCACCTCTTTGCGAACAATACCCAAAGGTTACTTATTGCTGTAATGTTTTTATTTCTATTCAACTAATAATCAAGAGACTTACCGCTTGGGAACTTCAATAGGTGCTAGCTGTGATGGTTCCCCCTGGTAAGCAAACTTGCCAAAACGAAAAGTTTGTTTAAAAAATATTGGTAAACAATGCTCAATGCTATTCATCAAACCTCCCCCAACAATCATAAACAAAGTCATGAGAGAAAAACATATTTTTAACAAGTTAATTTCAGTCAAGAAATAAATAAGTTTCAGGAAATTAAGATCCATCTTGACGCAGTTCTCGATCCACCTTGTGTAAATCTCGCCACAAAACTGACACTCAAATATTATTTGCGCTATGAGTATTGAGATGTTAACTTTTAACTTTCTAATCCTTTCCTTGATGAAAAAACTTCTGTTTCATTTTAATAGCCAAGATTTCTCTTTTGCTTACATATTTTCCATTCCATCCAAGCGAATCATGAACACGGTAATTCATTCTTCATCCGTTATAAAACTTTCGTTCGCTTGTCTATTATTAAACACACGCGCCCCACTGTAATCAAGATAGCATGTCACGAGGAGCTCAAAACAATATTTAGCCGTAAGAAACTTCCTACATTCTGTCGCATACAAAAATGTGAGGCTGGCATATTTACAATACATCTTATCAGCTGACGAAAGCACAGATCAAAGACGATAGTGCTTACCAGTTACCAAACTAATAGAAAAAACAGCAGACTTATTTACCGCTAGTGTTGCCATGGTAACAGTGGCTAAGAATTGAACCAATATGGAGGTTGGCTGTGTTTGTCACTAGATGTCCTTGTGTTAGTTTTCTTAGAGTTTTGTCGAAAATGGTAAATAACCTAAGGTGGGAGTGTAGGGGACGCGAGAAAAGGTCAGTTTTTATTTAAAAACTCTTTCGGTCAAAATAAATCAAAAATTTATTTCATAAAAACATAATAGTTTAATTTTTTTTTTACATTATGACTTCAATGTTCTTGAATATCTGTCAAGGTGTACTGACATTATTTTAATGAAAACTTCCTTTTTATAGCCATTTAAATAGCTTGATGTGACCTGGCGGTCTAGGGGTAAGGTGTCAGACTTCTATGCTGGCGGCCGGGGTTCAATCTTCGGTCCCGGCAAAGATTTATTTGATTACCAAACCCTTCCTTCACCTCTGACAAGACATCTTGTGAATGTGAGGAATGCCAGGTCTCCACCGTGGTTCGGATCCCACGTTAAACTGTAGGTCCTTTATTTCATCTCACAATCACCCTACCATTACACATTAGCGTAAGTGCGTATAACCCGAACGGGTAGTAAGACGCGGTGCTAATAATAATAATAATAAAATAGCTTGTCATCTAATGCCGCCATGTTCATGAGTCATGTCAGATATTATTAATCAGCTGTTGATATCATCACACGAAGAAAATTGATCTTTCCACTCGAAAAAATTTTTATTTATTCTGGTCAAAAAAGTGTTAATATAAAAAAAATTGACAAGACGTGTATTAATCACAACTTGTGATTGTGAGATGAAATAGAGGACCTTAAGTTTAACGTGGGATTCGAACCACGGTGGAGGCCTGGCACTCCCCAAATTCACAAGTTGTGATTAATACACAATTACTAATAACTTCAAGGTTGAAAATTAACATAGTAGAATAGCAGTAATAATTGGGTTATTTCACTAATTGTGTCTTCAATAAATGATTGTTTTACCTTATACATTTTTGTGTCATCAATGGAATGCAGCTCGGTAGTTGCCATCCCTGCGATTGAGAACTGTAGGTGGTACTAAATAGATTGTGTTAAAATTAAACTTAATGGATATTATGTAAATATAGGACACACACAAAAAAAAAAATTAAATAGCATATGAAAATTCCTTTACCGTCCCGCGATAGTACCCGTAAGGTCATACACATATATAGAGAGAGAAGATAGGAAATAACACTCGAAAGAGAATAGAATTTAGAAACCCTATCTCCCAGTCACCAGCAATCCAGCCTAACATGAGAGTGGACGAGAGGAGATGATGACCATGACAATAGTTCTTTCGGGACAAATATCTGTGGTAATGTGGGAATAGAGCCCGGAACCTTTAGATCAGAGCCATGGGCGCTGACCACTAGACTAAGAGAATGTCTTTACCCTATATAATGAAGCGATATTGTGACAGCCTGCATCATTATTTACGTGGTATGTAGGACAGGGTTCGAATCTAGGCTGGGTACACTGGGTAGGTTTGTTTCCCTATGTAATCTATCATTATGGTTTTATTTTCATTAGGGTTTTAAACTTGGTTTTCGTTAGGTTCCTGTGGCTGAATAACAAATCAACGTCCGCTTTGGAGTAGGAACGTAATTAATAGGGTTTTCACAGTCCTATAAAATAATTTTCACCCATTGAATCTCTGTTCACACAAACTCATGAACAGAGCTTGATGCAATATGTAACTTTAGTCTATTTTAAATAATATAGAAGAAATAACTGTGATTTTTTTACATTTTAAAGATATAAAAATAAAACTATATTAACTCAATTTTATTAAATGTAAAACTAAGAAGCAGATAGCACAATATATGTGCTTCTCGTTCAATTTGCAGTGCACAGTCATAAGACAGCCCAGCCTCTTTCGACCTTTAGCGTGAGATTACTTCTTCTGTGTCTACAGAAACTTCTCTGTGTATATTTAAATTGTCCATCCCGTTCACTCTGACTCCCATTGAATTTCTGAGATAGGTTTTCATGAGCCGTAACGTCAAAAATGACCTCTCAGGCGTACTTCTTGAGACTGGAAGGGTGCAGAAAATCTTCAACAAATTGAGTACATTTGGGTACAAGTCTTTGTGGCATCTGTTGAGGGCATCAATTGCATTGGTAACAGAATCGATTTCGTTTAGTCTACAACTTTCATGCCATAGGAGAAGTTCTGAAGTTAGCACCAAAACAAACGGCGCAGCCTCTTCTTTAAAAACAGTTTGTTCGGATATAATAAACAACTAAACATTTTCAATGCATTGATGATTCAAAACTTTGTCAGGAATTGTGTTTATGAGGGTATCAATCCTTGGTAAGTAAACAGCTCGATGGTAATATTCTTCCTCACTATCGGCTAAAACATTGCACCTTAAAGATTGGCATTCTTATAATGGTTCATAAACACTTTTGCCATCATTCTTGCATTTTAGAAGCGTTTATTGAAGTTTTCGTCGGCATTCCTCTTTTTACTTACCAAGATATTCTTTACACTCTTGTCATGAGTAACAGCATTTGCCATTATTATATCGCTGGTTTGTAGTTTTTTGCTGAGGCGAAGGGTGTGGCCGAGAAGGTTTTTTTTTTACAGTAACAATGATACTATGAATTATGTTTGCTGAATGGCAACTCTTAGTAGGTTAGCAGTTAATTATCCCATGTTTTGTTTACTTCTAAGTCTTATATAACTGAACCACCACCATTACTGAATAACGCCGTCCAACCCATCTGGTTGGGCAAAACTGCCGTAACTTATTTCTGTGAATCTCGGGAGTCAAGCTATTTGCGTGTTTCTTCAGATATTTGTTTTACAGGGTGGTCTATCACTTGCCACTCCTAAAATATTAAATATAGCCGAGTTTAAAAAAAGGAATTGATCTTGGTAAGGGAGACTTGACCCCTCTTAGCCCCCTTATGGGTGCACCACTGCATCTGATAGGGTTTTGGAACCCCGTGACCGGATAATCAGACTAAAATAAGCTTGACATTTATTCCAAGTGTCCATTGATTCGAGTGTGTCTATTTATTTAAAACATATAAACCACGTAATTCCTTCTTCACAGAAAAGTACTCCACTTATCCCAATATTGAGCTAGTTTTATCCAGTCCACCTCACTACACATTATTTCTTTCAGAGAACCGCCTCGGTGGCGTAGTTGGCTAACGCGCTTGTCGTGTTGAAGCTCGACTGCTGAGGACGGGGGATCGAGGTTCGAATCTCGGTCGGGTGAACTGGGGGTGGTTTCGCCTAAATGGTTTTCCACTCTCCCTCCACGCAAATGCGGGTTCACTTCCTCTAATTCAACCTTCCCAAGTCCTAATCCATTAGCGTAATTAGTACTTAAAGCGTATAACCCGAACGGGTAGTAAGACGCGGTGCTAAATATTAAAAATTATTATTCTTTCAGAGCCATTATAACGTTTTCCTCCCATCTGCATCTAAATCTTACCAATGGTCTCTTCCCATTGGTTTTACCATTTAATACCCTAAACATGGTTCTAGATTCTCCCATTCACGCCACATGTCCTGCCCACCGTAATCTGCGGGATTCAATTATCCTAGCAATATTTTGTGATGAGTAGAAGGTATGCACCTCATAATTATGTAACCTTCTCCCCGCCTCGGTATCTTCATCCTTTTCTGGACTAAATATCTTCCAAAACACCTTGTTTTCGAACACAATAAATTTGTTTTCGTCACGTAAAGTAAGAAACCATTGCATAAAAGAATAATTAAATACACTGTTCAACTAAGATAATTAAACTGACTATTCATTTAGATAAACCATGATTTTCGAGTGGATGTAAGTGAAGAGCAGACAAATCCAGAAACTAAGAAGCCGGAAGTCAAGGTAATTCCATAATCCTATTACTACTCACATAATAGCGAGAGATGCTCACATGCTGTAAAGACAATAAACACAGTCTTCAGTACCGCAGCTGAGCCTAAGGACCTCCGTAGCGAGTACACCATTATGTCATCACACGTGACATGTACCCAATCACCCCTCATTAAACACGCGACAACAATGGTCATCGAGTATTCCAGCGACGAACCATTTAAAACACAACAAAACTCTATAACATTTTATGTTAATGCTATCCGACCGTCTTGCATAGGTTTTGTTTATGTTTTGTTCTCGAAGCGAGGGGATTATGGTACCTTCTCTTCTTACGTCCTGCGTTTGTCGGCGAAGTCACATCCTTCCCAATAGCCACGTAGCCGGAAGCGCGTGACGTCTCTTTCCGGTGGCGTCGAATCGCGCACATCATGCATAATTTACGTATCGCCAAGTGTAAGTTTACTTTTAGAACCTTATTAAGTATAATATCGTATAATTTTATAGATATTTTTTTAAACATTAGATCAAATTGAATTTAATTTAACTAACCCATAATGGTGAGCACGTGGTCTAATGCGTCACTCTCATGTAGGACTTGATTGACAATGACAGCAGATAGATTGGGGTTTTAATTCTGGTTAGGTGTACTATGGTCAATGGGTGACTGCATACAAACTCAGCCCCGTTAATAGTGGTTGGGAGGACATGTTGTCGGAGTTCAGCCTCGTGTTGCTGGACAAACTCAGCCCCGTTAATAGTGGTTGGTAGGACAGGTTGTCGGAGTTCATCCCCTAGTTGGCGTACTAACTAGACCTTGTTAAGAGTGGTTGGGAGGGCAGGTTGTCGGA